>JAWIIG010000094.1:0-188206 GCA_033557465.1 Ichthyophis bannanicus
ATAAACAGATTAGTAAGACAACATCTTCCTGTTAAAGCCATGTTGGCCTGTCTCCCATAAAGCCAGGACTATCTACATGTTCAGCAATTTTATTCTTTATGATGGTTTTCTAACCCATTTTTTTTTTTCCTTCCTTTCCCGGGTACTGACGTCAGGCTCACCGGTCTGTATTTCCCGGATCACCCCTGGAACCCTTTTTAAAAAACATGGCGGTTACATTGGCCATCCTCAAAAACTTCAGGTATTACAGAATGAGTTTTTTGTTTACTGATTAGTTCATAGATTACTACTAGCCAGGTCTGCAATTTCAGATTTAAGTTCTATTCAAACACCATTTGGATGTATACCATCTGGTTCAGGGGATTTGCTTACTCTTCAGTTTATCAAATAGTTTGGTAATATATCGTCCAGATGTATTGATATTTCCTTCAATTCTTCTGCACCTTTGAAAGAACACTTCAGTCATGGGTAACATCACTACATCTTCCTCAAGTAAATACCAAAGCAAAGAATTCATTCAGTCTCTCCGCTATCGCTTGTTGCCTCTTAGTGCCCCTTTAAGCCGTCTCTCATCTATTGGACAAACTGCTACACAGTACCCTGTCCTGTGCTTAGAGGTAGCTGTGACCAACTTTTCCTCGTGTGATTTAACAGTCCTTGTTGGGGTAGAAGGGCGTCTTTCAAAATGGCCTTTTGACATGCCACCTGGCTTGAACAACCTATTGAAAAATTTTCACAGGTCTCTCTGCCCCATAGGCAGAAGGCCTCCTTTGAAAAGGTCTCTAGAAGGAATTTTATTTGTTGCTCAAAGAATACTGACCCTGTTTTGCTTTTTATGCTAAGTTATATTCTGATTTTGATTTAAATTACAGCTCTTTGCTGCTGCTAGGATCTGACTTATTATGAAATTTTAAACGAGAAGCTATCTGCTGGGCTCTAAATTTAACCAGGGGAAAGCTCTCGTCTGTGTTTTAAATTTAAACTAAAAATCAGTGTTGCGTGCTACGTATCACCCAGAGTGGACTATTTAGCACTTTGTAAACAATAACAGAGCTCTCTGCTGGGTTCCAAATCTAACCAGAAAGCTCTCTTCTATGTTTTAAATTTAAAGTTAAACTGCTGATACTAGGCCATGAATGATTTAACAAATAAACGGTGTTCACATATTAATCAGCTTTAATACAAAGAAGTCACTTCAGAAAAATTCACAGAAGTATATAGTGACAATTTCAGATCTCTATCCAGAAGTAGCAGTTCCCTTTTCTAGTCCTTCAAGACTCATAACTGCCTATAGAATAATGATAAGATAATGTAAAATTTCAAAAAACTCCTATAGTGGAAGACTCCTGTATATTTATAGTGACCAACCTAAACTAAAACTCACAATAATGTCTGAGATAGGAGGTAAGTTGTGATGATACTTACATATTGTAGCTTTCAAATGAGGGAGGCGTTGTGAAGGACGGAGCGTTCAAATGGATGAAAGAATTTCACAGTTACAAGTCCCCCAACCATGATTTCCCCATCCCTGTAGCATCCTGGGTGCAGTGGCTGGTAGTTTCCAAGTGTAACTGAGTCTCAGCCGTCTTTCCACGGAATGTCACAAAGCAGACAATGACCAGAAGCGGATGAGCTCATACCTGTAACATGGTGAACTAGCTTCTCCGGTGATAATGCCTTCCCTCCTTGCTCCGCATTTTATGCTTGGGTATGGAGGGGGATGCTGTAGCATCCGAAGGCATGTTCTGTTGGAATATTTCAGTGATGGGCAGAAATGATTCAGCATTAAATTGCACAGAAGGAGAATGAGGGCAGCACAATTCGTAATGCTGACAGTGAGGTGATGGGTCTATTTCTAACTGAGTTCCAGTCGCTGGTGAGGATCCCATGTGGACTGTTGGATGCTGTGCTCAGAGGTTCAGCCTTAAGGAATATCTCCTCCTGATATGTCGATTTACAATTAAATATAGATTGTTCTTTTAAATAGAACCTTATAGACCCAGTACCTTCATTAAACGAGGAGACAAATACTAATTAATTGGACTGTTTGGTTATATTGGATATAATATAATGATAACCTAGCAACATAGAAGACACCGATAGAAAACCATCATATAGCTCATTAACTCTTCCCAGTTATTTTTCTCATCGTGCTTCGGATACACCCAAGATTCCAGTCAGAGAACGTGACTTACTGCAAAATATTTTTCTAGGATGGTTTCTGTTCTCTTCCTTGGTAATGCATCATCTTGGGTAAGGTAAGCATATCAGATAATTCTAAGTTCCAGAATTGCATCCCATCGTTTTTTATGCTTAACCACAAGCCTTTATATTAAGTAAAATAAATCTGTATCGCTGCCAGTGTGCTTCAGGTTGTCTGCAGTGTATGATGCTAGTCATTTGCTATGATGTACAATTGCAGCATGTACGAGTGGCCTGTCCTATCGGGCCCTGGTGTCCTGCACCTGTTGGCCACAGGACTCTCCTATAACATCTCATGTCATTCCCCAAGGTCGCAGCAGTTGTTTTCCAAGGAACCCGGATGCAGTGAGTGTTGTCTAGGCAGGAAGGGGGGAGGTGAGGTGTGCTGACAACAAACAAGAGGGCCTGCAAGACCATAGTTATCAGCAGGTTACCAGCAGCCCAAGAACACCTGCTAGCTTCTCTTTCTGAGAATTCCAATCAGCTACATCCAACACAAGCAGACTGCATATGTGGGGCAACACTGGGCTGTGTCAGCCACTCACATGCCATCTGTGCTCAGTCTGCTAGTCACCTCCCACTGCGTGTACATATAGCCACCATGAAAACATTGACTTCCAGCAGCCTATCTGGTGTCTTGCCTGCCAAAGAAGAAACAGCATCCATATCACTGCAGCTTTGACCCTATATAGCACCAGGTCTGTCACTTCAGTTGCCTGTGTACTTACCATAACACCACCTGCATACACTGGACTGGTCTTATCCTGTTGCCACATCTCCAGTGCTACATCCTGGTCCCTCAGGCCTCCTTTGTCCTGTGGGCCTGCATTGCTGAGTGGTGAGGCCATGGGCTGAGGGGGCCACCTGGACAGTGCTGACTGCAACATGAGCTGAGCTTGGGACCAGAGTGGCAGGCAGGAATGCCAACCATCCTCATCGTTGCCCAGTGCGTCAATATGTGTGTGTGTGTGTGTGTATGTATGTCTATCCATTGTTTTGTGGCTTTCTACACCTCACTGAGCCTTGGAGTGCCTAAGCCAGGGGTACCCAACTCCAGGCATGGTGCACCACAATCCAGCCTGGTTTTTGTGATGTCCCTAATGAATATTCATGAGATATATTTGCATCCACCACCTCCCCTTATATGCACACATATCATGGATATTCATTAGGGACATCATGAAAACCAGGCTGGATTGTGCCGCACCAGGAATGGAGTTGGCCACCCCTGGCCTAAGCTGTTTCAGCATTAACCTGCAAATATGCATGATGAGGAGCACGGTATTGCTGAATAGTTCAAAGAACATGTTCATTGTAAAACCTTCAGTTCCAATGAAAACCACCTAGATAAATAAATAAATAAATAAATTGTGGGTATGGCCTGAAACAGGGCGGATTGGCCAGGATGTGTCTGCATCAGGGGTAGGGCAATGGCTGGGACATTGCAGTGCCCGACTGCCACCTGCATGGATGGGGTGGCCACAGCATGTAATGTTGAGAGGGTACTCTCACTCTGACCGAGCAGTGACCATGGCATGGCTATGTATCCACATAGTGCTATATACTGTAGAGTCTAGTCCTAGTGATGTGGGTGCATGTCTTGTCCTGTTTCACAAAACCAACTGCTGGGTGCACAAGATCGCTCTGTGCACATGCAATGTATGCTGACCAGCACACTGTCTGCAATTGTTATGTGCATGGTTGGTAAACCCAGTGGTGGGTAGCAGGTGCAGTGTGACTGTGCTTCCTGTGGGTAAAATGTTAGACCTAGGTGGTTGGGACGTGGGGTGTTCCAGGCCTACTCTTAGTTGTATTGGTAGGGCCATGGTGACGATCACCCCCTCCCAGGTAGTTGGCATCATCATTAGCATTGTAACCACTAGCTATTGATATACACTGTTCTAGGGGGTCCCTGTCAGACATGGCCAGATGTGACTGGCATTCACACTGCAGACAATGCCTGCTACACACTGGCAGTGCTAGAGACCTGCAGCACAAACAGCAGAAACCATTTCTGGAGAAACTGGTGCTGCGCGCCCATCCTGGTACTGGAGAACTGGTGCTGCGCGCCCATCCTCGACCCTCAGGGTGAGCCGCAGAAACTGCTCGGTAGCACAGTTTGTATCTGCTCTTTGCTTGTATCACACACTGTCAGTGCAACTTAAAGATCGCCTCAGGAGCGGGTTATGTGCATTCTCCATTTGGGGATCACATGTAGACTGCTGTTGGGCATGTGCACTGCATAATAGGTACTGGTGGGGGCTTCCCTATGCCGGCACACACAGCAGACTTTCTAGGCAGTGATCTGCAGTCTCTCTGTATCCAGCCGCATGTAGTGAGGTGTGGAGGTGTGGCCTACTGGTTAGTGCAATGCCTTTATATATAGGGGACAAAGGGTTTGATTTCTACTTGTTCTTTTTCTGACTGTGCTACTCAGATCATTTTCATGCCTGTAACATCACCTCAGGTAAACATTGGATACAGAAGGGGAAAAGAGACTCAGAATCCCCAGAGGTAGAGGCAATGGTAAACGTTAAAAGGAAAAATGGTGGAAACCATCATAAAGAACAAAATTACTCAGCATGTAGATAGTCATGGCCTAATGGGAGACAGCCAACATGGCTTTAGACACGGAAGATCTGTCTTACTAATCTGTTATGTTTTTTGAAGGTGTGATAAACAGGTAGACAAAGGTGAGTTGGTTGATATAGTGTATTTGGGCTTTCAGAAAGCTTTTGACAAGGTCCCTCATCAGACACTTTTGGCAAAACTAAAGAGTCATGGGATAGGAGGCAGTGTACTATTGTGGATCGGGAACTGGTTAAAAGATAGAAAGCAGAGGTTAGGGCTAAATGGCCAATTTTCCCAATGGAGAAAGGTGAATAGTGGTGTACCCCAGGGATCTGTGCTGGGTCTGCTGCTTTTTGACATATTCATAAATGATCTCGAAAGAGGAATAACGAGTGAGGTTATCAAATTTGCAGATGACACAAAACTATTTGAAGTTATTAAAACCCAAGAGGATTGTGGAAAATTGCAAGAGGATCTTGATAAATTGGAAGACTGGGCATCAAAATGGCAGATGAAATTTAATGTGGACAAGTGCAAAGTTATGCACCTAGGGAAGAACAACCCAAACTATAGTTACACGATGAAAGGTTCCACATTAGGAACCTCCACTCAGGAAAAAGATTTAGGCGTCATTGTGGATAACATGTTAAAACCCTCTGCCCAGTGTGCAGCGGCGGCCAAGAGAGCAAATAGAATGCTAGGTATGATAAGGAAAGGAATGGAAAACAAAACGAAAGATATTATAATGCCTCTATATCGTTCCATGGTGAGACCGCACCTTGAATATTGTGTGCAATTCTGGTCGCCGTATCTTAAAAAGGATATAGCGTTATTAGAAAAGGTTCAGAGAAGAGCCACCAAATGGTAAAGGGGATGGAAGGATATTCTTATGAAGAAAGGCTAAAAAGGTTAGGGCTCTTTAACCTGGAAAAAGAGACAGCTGAGGGGAGATAACATAGAAGTCTATAAATTAATGAACGGAGTGGAACGGGTAAACGTAGATCGATTGTTTACGTTATCAGAATATAGAAAGACTAGGGGACATGCAATGAAGCTACAGGATAAACTATTTAAGACTAATAAAAGAAAATATTTTTTCACTCAACGTGAATCAAACTCTGGAATTTGTTACCGGAGGACGTAGTAAAGGCTGTAAGTGTAGCGGGGTTTAAAAAAGGTTTGGACAAGTTCCTGGAGGAAAGGTCCCTAAACCATTATTAAGAAGGGACCCAGGATATCAATGCTTGACCCAGTACAAGCATTGCGGAACCTGTGTCTTTTGGGGAAACTGCTAGGTACGTATGACCTAGATTGGCCACTGTTGGAAACAGGATAGTGGGCTTGATGGACCTTGGTCTGACCCAGTATGGCATATCTTATGTTAACTTCAAAGTAGGCCCCATCCTGGTGGAAGATTATACACTGTGGGCCCGATTCTGAGAAAGACGTGCAGGGCAGATGTGTGGTTTTCTAGCTTGTGTCATGCTCTGAGAGTTTGCAGGCGACAGCCACTACTGATAATTTGATTTGGAATCACTATTTTAATAAAATGGAATTATATTGAACAGGTGATTGGTAGGAGTATTTCAGAGCTGTTGATGGGAGGAGGATATACATAGTAACATACATAGTAACATAGTAAATGACGGCAGATAAAGACCAGCATGGTCCATCTAGTCTGCCCAGCAAGATGGCAAGAGTAGGTGCACCTGTCACTCCGTGCAGGCCACCCCTCCCCATGTCTTTGTTTAGCGGTAAACCCACCTCTCCATGTAGGACACCCCTATTTGTTGAGACGTTATATGGTTCAGAAGTTAGATGGTACTGTTTATTTTGTTTTTATCCTATTGCTGTAAAGGGATCCACTGTGTTTGTCCCATGCTGTTTTGAATTCCGTCACCGTGTTTGCCCCCACCACTTCTTTCGGGAGGGCATTCCAAGCATCCACCACCCTTTTTTCACTGAAAGGTGGTGACGGAATTCAAAAACAGCATGAACGCTCTAGTAGTGGAGCAGGGCATACTTTGGAAATGGAGTTTGTACCCCTCTTTCACTATGGAGAGAGTCCAATGCTGTGATGTTATCTGCTGCCACCTCTTGGCAAAGTAACAGAGTCTGCCTGGAATGTTGTGTAGCTCTGGAATTCTTAGAGGTAGGATGACTAGGTTCTCTAGGAAGGAGTCAAAGACCTTGTGGAGGCTGTATCTGCTGAGCTGGTTGAGCTCTAGGGTCTTGAGCCTTTCTTGTTGTTTCAGCTGCTGTTGCCCCTTCTGGGAAGCATGGACTGCGCAGTGGACAGTATGGGTGTAAGAAGGATAGAATTTCTTTGTCTTGTTGAAAAAGGGTTTCTTAACCGTCTTTTTCTTAGCTGGATTGGCAATGGTCCTTGAGAGCCTTTTTAAAATAGTATTCTCGGACTCTATGAACTTATTCTGGCCGATAACATAGAGGCCTGAAAACATCGACGACCAAAGGCATTGAGAGTTCTTGCCTCACAGCTTGGAGGATTAGATAATTGTGTCTTGGCACTTTTAATTCGCCACACTGCCGATTCTACAACCATAGAATGGTGTGGTAACTGCATTTTTTGGAACCTGGGACACTGTGGTACCCGGTACATTGTATCGAGTTTTCGAGAATGTGGAGACACTGTTAAAGATGTCTCCGAGATCCTAAGCATGAGGTCATGCAAAATCTGATGTATGGGAAGGATTACGGCCTCTTTAGGGGTTGCAGGATACTGAAAATTTCAAGTTCTTCAGCTCTCTGTTCCTTCTCGGGGGCCATGGCAATAGAGATGCCTCGAGCCACGAATTGCAGCAGCTTTAGCAGTATGGAGGCTGCTAGCAAGCTCACAAGACTCCGCTCAATGGCTGGGATATGTGATCCATGGAGCCTGCCGATGTCTGGGTGTCTGCACCAGCAGAGCGGGCCACGACCCCAGAACATGGCATCAAGAGCTCTCCAGAGGTGGACGCCTTGGGAACATCTTGGGACCCCGATAATGCTTTGGAGGCAAAAACCTTCCACCGGGGTTGTTTGGCCGGTGTATTCTCCTTGAGGGCAATGCTGGAAGCATCTCGATGCTTAGAAGGAGATCTACCCTTTGAGGACTGGCCAGTCTTCGAGGAAGAACGGACATTGCATCCGAGGCAAAAAGGATGCCAAGTTTCGCAGCTCTATTCTGCAGGCCCCTTAGTCATCTTTCTCTAGAAGAGACACTGTGGATGGAGAATGGTCTGGGCCCAAACATTTAAGACACCAGTCATGGGTGTCGGTAGCAGAAATAGTACTGCTACATTTTGAACATTTCTTGAAACCATTAGTTGGTTTCTCTATTTTAAGAAAAAACGGGGCCTACAGCCCAAAATGGCGCCGAAGCACCAAGAGGGGAAAGCCCATCAAGAAAAAAGCTTTTTTTTGAAAGAAAGAAAATAAATGACAGACAAACATACAAACACTGATGGTACTGTTATCAGCGTCTACAGGAAGGCAGATGCGACCACAAAAAAGAACATTTTCTGCAGTGACAGGGAATGCAGCCTTTTGGCTCCGCAGAAAATGAAAAACCGAAGAGGGAGAGTTGGAAAGGCAGGAAAGCAGCAGCGCAGGCGCAGTGGGACGCTCCCAGAAGCTTTCCTATAAGACGCTGGGGAGTGTTCCCGCGTGGGCTCCATCGTTGCCGACGATACCCATATGTGAAGACTACATTCCTGCTAGTTCCTGGAGATTATTCTATGTAGAGCTATTCCCTTACTAATATATGCTGGATTGTTACTTCTTCTATTTATTTTATTTATTTATTTATCTATTTCTTCTATACCGCCCCTTCCAGAGATCAGGGGCGGTTTACATGGAACAAGTTAACAGTTGTATACATCTGTATACATTACATAGAACAAGGATTTCTAACTTTTTACAGATAATAGTGTGATAAACTGTCAGAACTATTTACATTTTGTATGCTTTTGTAAACTTCTGTATCATTATATTAAACAGAATTTTCTAACTTTTTACAGGTAATGAGGCGAAGAACTGCCAAAACTATTTACAGTGTTTATTTACCAAAGGTTATATACAATGAATTACAGGGTGAAATATTCATTAGTCATGTGGGAGTGGTGGAATTTATTTCCATTTTTTCGTGAGTTTTTGGTGTGTCTGTGGTAGGTCTGTGTATGGTTAGTTAATTGTGATTTTAAGGGCATTTGTGTTTGTGTGTCTGTGGATGCTGTGGGGCTGGATTTGGGGGGTAGGGGATTTCAAAGTGTTCGGAGAATAGGTATGTTTTGAGTTCTTTCCTAAATTGGGTGAGGTCCTTTATGATACAAAGGTCTATTGGGAGATCATTCCAGAGCATGGGGGCAGTGAATGAGAAGGCCCTGGCGCTGGTGGATTTTTTAGTCTTCATGAATGTTTTTGGTATCTCAAGTGAGTGGGCTGCGTTTAGTCTGCGAGCTCTTGCTTTGGATGGGGCATGTAGTAGTGTGGATAGATGTGAGGGGGCGATGTCGTTTTGGAGCTTGAAAGTTGTTAGGAGAATTTTATATCTGATTCGGCTGTTTATAGGAAGCCAATGTAGTTCTAGCAATATAGGGGTTACATGGTCTACTAGGCGGGCTTTAGTAACTACTTTTGCACAGATGTTCTGGGCTCTTTGTAATATGTAGGTATACTTTTGTGGTAGGCCAATTAGGAGACTATTACAATAGTCAAAGTGGGGGGTGATGAGTGTATTAACAACTGATCTAAAATCATATATGTCAAGAAGGGGCCTTAGGTGTTGTATGGTTTTGAGTTTGTAGAATATGGTTTTTACTGTCTGCTTTATGTGTGGTAGCATGGTGAATGTATGAACAATTATCACACCTAGGTATTTTACCTCTTTTTTAACAGGTATAGTTGTATTGTTGATTGAGATTGATGTTGGATAGGTGTCTTCTGTCACGGGTGATCTTGTTACGAACATCGCTTCTGTTTTTTTGAGGTTGATGCTGAGGTAGTTGGTTTCCATCCAGGAGGTGGTCTCGGCCATGCATTCGGATAGGGTGTCGTAAGTAGGGTTTTTGGTGGTAATGGGGAGAGCGAGCATGATGTCGTCGGCATAGATAAAGTGACTAATCCTGTGTTTTCTAAATATTTTTGTGATGGGTTGGAGGTACAGGTTGAAAAGGAGAGCAGAAAGGGCTGATCCTTGTGGTACTCCTTGTCCTTGAGGGAAGGTTTCTGATGCTTCTTGGTCTATTTGAACACGTATTAGTCTGTGTGTGATGTAAGACTTGAACCATTTGAGGACAGTCCCACCTATTCCTAAGTTTTCTAGTCTATTGATCAGAGTAAGGTGGTTGATGTTGTCAAAGGCGGCAGAGATGTCTATGAAAAGGAGTAGGAAGCCTTGACTGTTGTCATCTGTACCTTTGATGAGGAAGTCCATCAGTGTTATTAAAAGGGTTTCTACACCGTGGAAGAGGCGGAAACCAAACTGGTGTGAGTCTAGGGGTTTGTGCTCATCGATGTGGTCTTGTAGTTGTAATTGAACGGTTTTTTCTATTATTTTAGCTATAAATGGAATGCTGTCTATTGGTCTGTATGAGTTTGCGTCTTTGAGTAAAGTTTATTGTTTTTTATTATTGGGCGAAGTGTTGTGAGTTTTAGGGCATTGGGCATGATGCCCTGGGAAAGGGATTGATTCACCATGTGTTGAATGTTTTCAGCTAGTTCTTCCTTTGTACATTTGATCCATGACACAGGGCATGGATCAAGTGGAGAAGTTGTGGTGTTGATTAATGTTATGATCCTAAGGAGGTGTTTTTGATCTACCGTCTGAAAGGTGGTCCAATTGTTATTAAATTCAGTGTTTGGAGGTAGTATCGCTGGTATGGTATTAAGTTTGCATTTTAGTTTTTCTGCAAAGGGGGTCGCTAAAGTTTGTATGCTTATTGCTGATTGCTCGGGGATCTGGCTGCACGTCGCTGTTTGCCGCTGCTTACCGGGTCTCCCCACCACGTGGCACTTACTGCAGGCTCCTGGTCTTCCGCCGCGGCTGCCTGGATCCAGGCCGCGGCCGTTGTTCGGCGCGGGGGGGGGGGAGATGGAGGCTCAGGAGCGCCAGCTCACATGGTGGACCAGGCGGGGGTGCAGGGGGGAGGCTCGGAACCTCAAACCCGGCTCGGGCAGCTCATTCGGCGGCGTCGGAGGGGCGAGGAGGCCCAGAGCTCGAGCGGCGTGCGTCCGCTCGTGCTCACCGCATCCCCGGAAGTCCCAGATTATTTGACTTTAGTCAAACATGCTCAGAATGTCTCTAAGTTCATGAATCGTGCTACCTTTGACTGTTTTGAGTGTATTAGCAGAACCTCTGCTATTTCTATAGGAGCACGTCGCATTGCCTGGCTCCAAGCTTCAGACTTGGAAGAATGGGTGCAAGATAAGCTGGGAAACATTCCTTGCACAGGAGAAAATCTCTTTGGCAAGGATTGGCAATCCAAAACTAATCAAATTGACACTGACAATACAACTTTGAATAGATTGTCAAAGGCTACAGCTCACCCAGCTAAGAAAAAGTTTCTTAAGAAACCTTTTTTCTCTAAAAAGTTCTATCTATCTTCCACCCAGCAAGCACATGTTCCCCAAAAGGGGCAACAGCAAACTAGACAGAGAAAGCCAAAGGCTCAGCAGGCTCAACAAGCTCAACAGGCCCAGCCTCCTCAGGGTTTTTGACTGTTGTCTAGAGAACTTAGTCATTCTTCCTGTTCTAAGCCCAGAACCTCTGAATATTCCAGGCCGTATCTGCCATTTTGCCGAAAGATGGCAACAGATCACATCAGAAAACTGGACTGTCCATAGTAAGTCTGGGATACAAGCTTCATTTCCTCAGCTTGCCCCCACCTACACTAATAAAACAGTTCAACTCTCAACCACTGGTCACAGACCTACTGTGGCGAGAGGTCACCACTCTTCTAACTCAAGGAGCTATAGAAGAGGTTGCAATGGCCCAGCAGGGCACAGGATTCTATTCCCCCTATTTTCTCATTCCAAAAAAGTCAGGGGGACTAAGACCAATCCTGGACCTCAGAGAGCTGAACAAATATTTAGTCTGAGAAAAATTCAAGATGATCTCCCTCGGCACACTTCTGCCATACCTTCATGGGCAAGATTGGCTATGTTCTCTAGATTTAAGGGATGCCTACATGCATATCCTTATTCATGCAGATCACAGAAAATTCCTTCGGTTCCTGGTCAGGGGAAGACATTTTCAATACAGAGTCATAAGAACATAAGAACATAAAATATGCCATACTGGGTCAGACCAAGGTCCATCAAGCCCAGTATTCTGTTTCCAACAGTGGCCAATTTAGGTCATATGTACCTAGCAGTTTCCCCAAGAGACACAAGTTCCACAATGCTTGTACTGGGTCAAGCATTGATATCTTCGGTCACTTCTTAATAATGGTTTATGGACCTTTCCTCCAGGAACTTGTCCAAACCTTTTTTAAACCCAGCTACACTAACAGCCTTTACTACATCCCCCGGTAACAAATTCCAGAGTTTGATTACACGTTGAGTGAAAAAATATTTTCTTTTATTAGTCTTAAATAGTTTACCCTGTAGCTTCATTGCATGTCCCCTAGTCTTTCTATATTCTGATAAGGTAAATAATCGATCTACGTTTACCTGTTCCACTCCGTTCATTAATTTATAGACTTCTATCATATCTCCCCTCAGCCGTCTCTTTTCAAGGTTAAAGAGCCCTAACCTTTTTAGCCTTTCTTCATAGGAGTATCCTTCCATCCCCTTTACCATTTTGGTGGCTCTTCTCTGTACCTTTTCTAAAATTGCTATATCCTTTTTAAGATACGGCAACCAGAATTGCACACAATATTCAAGGTGCGGTCTCACCATGGAACGATATAGAGGCATTATGATATCTTTTGTTTTATTTTCCATTCCTTCCTTTTGGACTGGCCTCTGATCCAAGAGTCTTCACAAAATGAATGGCAGTAGAGAAGCAGCATTCATGAGGACTCTGGAAATTTTTGTCTTCCCTTACTTAGATGACTGGCTCATTCGAGCACCGTCGGCTCTAGAGGCAAACCATGCTCTTTCTCGAGCAAAGCAAATACTTCAATATTTAGGTTGGGTCATAAATCTTCCAAAGTCCCAGCTCACCCCATCTCAATCCCTCAAGTTTATAGGGGCTCGCTTGGACACACAGCAGGCAACGGCTTTCCTGCCTCAGCCATGCTGTCTACGCATCATCGAACTAGCATCTCAAGCAGTGCTGCAGACCTTCCTCACTGCCCGACAGATGCTTCAACTTCTAGGACACATGGCATCTACAGTCCATGTGATTCCTTATGTACGTTGTCACATGCGAGCGGCTCAGTGGACCTTAGCTTCCCAATGGTCCCAGGCCTCAGGATGCCTATCAGACAAAATCAGAGTTACCACATGCCTGATTGCGTCTCTCCATTGGTGGCAATCTCTAGAAAACCTTATAGTAGGCTCTCCTTTTCAGAAACCGCTACCTCAGGCTGTCCTGACGACAGATGCATCCAAGTTGGGTTGGGGGGCCCACTTGGGCAATCTATCTACTCAGGGTCTGTGGACCCCACAGGAGGCTCCTCTTCAAGTAAACCTCCTAGAACTCAGAGCCATCTCCAATGCTATTCGAGTCTTTTGCATCCAGCTCAGAAACAAAACAGTTCTGGTGCAAACCGACAATAAAGTAGCCATGTTTTACCTAAACAAACAAGACGGAACAGGCTCTCTGCAATTATGCAATGAAGCTTTGCAACTATGGGCTTTTGCCAGAGAGCATCAGATTCATTTATTGGCAGTATACCTACCAGGCATTCAAAATGTTTGGGCAGACAGACTCAGCTGAGTCCTGTTGCCACATGAGAGGTCCCTCCACTCAAATCAACTTGCTCGAGTATTTCAGGTCTGGTGAACACCAGACTTAGACCTCTTTGCAAGTCCACAGAATGCCAAACTTCCCCGGTTCTGTTCCAGACTTCCGGCTCAAAATTGTCAGGCGAGGGATGCATTCCTGCTCTACTGGGGCCAGGATTTTCTCTATGCTTTCCCGCCAATCCCCCTAATTCCCAAAACCGTATTCAAACTCCAGAGAGACAGAGGATGCATGATACTCATAGCTCCATGCTGGCCAAGACAAACCTGGTAGTTCCTCTGGAGTTGGGGAATGCTCCGGATCTTCTGTCCCAGGACAACGGATCTTTATTGCACCCCAATCCCCAGTCCCTACATCTCAGGGCCTGCTTACTTCTTGCTAGGAAAGCCACAATGAAGCTAATATGAGCCAGAACCCCCAGGTATCCCAGGACACAGTAAAATGCAACTATTGACCCTTCTTTAAATTCATTTAGCATTGTTCCAGTCTCTGACTGCATATTACAATAGGGAAATGGGGGAGCAGTGACCAATCAGCCAAATCACAGAACAGCTTAAGAAGGGAACTAGAAAGGACAATGATCACCTCACTCGTTATTCCCATTTCTAGGTCGCTTATGAATATGTTAAACAGCAGCGGACCCAACACAGATCCCTGGGGTACTCCACTCTTCACCTTTCTCCATTGAGGAAATTGGCCATTTAGTCCTACTCTTTGTTTTCAATTTTTTAACCAGTTCCTGCTCCACAATATTACATTGCCTCCTATCCCATGACTTTTAATTTTACCAAGAGTCTCTGATGAGGCTGAGGGTGAGGAGGCAATGAAAGGCTTGTGGCATCCTTCCCACTCTCTATTGCCCCTTCCACCTGTGAGATGCTCTTTATCTTGGCACTGCCAGTATGACTTTCTTCTACCTTCTCACCAGTTAGCACACTAATAACACCTTCAACAAGTAAACTTTCAATATCTCATAATTTAGATACAAATCCTAATCATGTAGATTCCTCAGATTATATATCTGCAAAGACCATCTCCACACACTTTTCAGCAGGGAATATGGTGCCCCTACTGCTAGGCTGAGTTGCCTTCACCTGTTCCCCCACCCTGCACCATGTAAACTTCCCTTTGCATCTCTGTGGAGATGACACTGAGCACCCGTTCTTTCACTGTTGCATGAGACGCTGCAGCCTTGTCTACTCTTCTTGTAAAGACATCTCTCTTCAGCTGCATCATGGACTAAAGCAGCCCCTCAGCATACCCTAGAAATGACCTGTATCTTACTGCACACTTGCATCACTCCTGTTTTCTCTTTTCCTCCTTTCTTTCCTTTCATGGTCATTTAATTTTTCTAAACATACGCTTCCTAGCAACAGAACCCAGCAAGTCAGATGCGACCAAAGGAAATCAACGCAGTTCACCATCACCCAGGGGATACCTCAAGGATCAGCACTATCATCCATCCTATTCAATATATACATCCAACCCATTTGTAACATTATACAATGCCACGGACTATATTATCACCTAGTTGCTGACGACAACTTGATGTATGCCCCAATAGATACACTGGCACCCGATATAACGCATATGACCCAGTGCCTAGTAGATATGAACAACTGGCTTGCTGACAATAACCTCAAAATCAACTTTGACAAAACGGAGGCAATGTTCATTTCCAGGAACACCACTTTCAACCCACCTCAAGTCATCAGTGTCTTAAACAAAACAATATCAAGGGACGAAGTGAAATATCTAGGCATCATACTGGACAAGAATCTGAATCTACACTTGCATATAAGCAAAACCGCTGCAAAGGCATACCATTGTTTAAAGATCATCAGGAGGCTCTGACCAATCTTCAATCAGGACAACTTCCGCACCGTCTGCCAGGTGGTAATCATTCCAATACTGGACAACTCTTTATATCAAGGTCTGCTCAAGCAATCCACTGACCCATTCTAATTGATGCAAAACACTGCAGCACGCATTATTATGTGCAAAGCCAAAGACGAACACATCACACCTGTACTGCAGCAGCTACACCGGCTACCGATAACTGCATGGGCAAGATTCAAAACAACTTTAAACATATTCAAAATCATACATCAATGCTCAGCGAATATCCTGCGTAACGCATTAACCAGAGAAACAACCAACAGACCTAGATGAGATAATGACAATAACAGACTCCAGACTCCCACTGGATACCAGAAGACCAAACAGCCTACCTTCAAAAGAGCTATCTCCCTCTCAGTGCCAGCTCTTTGGAATTCTCTCCCAGATGAATTAAGAGCCCTGAATGACATCAAGGACTTCCGCAAAGCCCTCAAAACCCTCCTGTTCACAGAATACTATGAGCAAGTAACATAGAAAACCTCTGCCCCACCGACACACAAGGGAGAACTAGGAACCAAGTGACTAAAGTCTATTTGTATCTCCCCCCTTTTTCGTTCATTGTAGATCCACTGTGTTGTCAACCACTTTGGTTGAAGGATAAAGTGGTATACAAAACTAGTTAAATAAATACATAAAAATTATCATATATTCAGATTGGATTCCCAGCTCTTGTGGGCAGGGACTGCCCTGTACCACCCATCAGGCCTGTGATGCCCTGGAGTGCTGTAACCCTAAGCATGCTGCCTCTGATATTAGTCATGGAGTACCCAGTTACACAACCTCACACTCTTCAACATACCGGGGAAAGAGGGAATGGGTATGTCAGACTAATGCTCCTAATAGAATTGATTTCAAGTTGTGGCAGGAAGGAACTGTCTATCTTTTAGTGCCCTGTGAAACCCAGGACTATCCTGCCCTAGAGCACCATCTCCCCAAGTGTACTGTCTCAGATATTGTCACCAAGGTCATCCACCTGGCTTGGCATAGACCCTGCAGTGCCCAGTTACCATCCCTCCATGATCACACTCTTCAGCAGCCTGGGAGAGGGGGAATGTATTTGTCCTCCTAATCTTCCTATCAGAATGGATTCTCAGTTTTTCAGGGCATGGACTGCTTGTCTTTTAGCAGCTCGTGACACCTCACAAGCCAAAAGTGTGATTGAAGGCTAAAGAGTGAGATCTTTCAAACAGTGCATGTGGGGTATAAGTCTAGAAAGATATCTGAAAGGCATTTCTACAGTTTACAGCCCAGTAAACCATGTAAATGCGTTAGGTGGGGATATTCGATGCTCTTACATAGTTAGTGCCAGTGAATATCCCCATCTGAGTCCCCTGTGTGTCCCGGTGCTATCCTATTAGCATCAGTGCGTGTTGGGGGTGTTCTGGGGCAGAGCAGAGGTGGAGAATGGCGCTAACCAGGCAGCAGCAATATTGGATGCTGCCCTGTTAGCAATCTGCACCTTAAAGATAGGCGAGGAAAACCTTCACCTAAGATGCCGGAGCTAACCGGGCAACATCCAATATCGCTGTCACCCGGTTAACTTTGGTGGCTTCTGGCTTTTGCGGCGATCACCAGATATTCAATGCCATCGTCACAGCATTGAATAACCAGTTTAGAGATTGACTGGGAGGGCATTGCACTAAGGGGGCACAGAGCCCTTCGAAGATCCGGACAGCTGAAAATCGAGCCCTAAGTGTACAGTATTACACAGCCACAACACCACTCCGAAGCTTAAAACAAGGCGGCAGAAACACTCTATGCCCTTCAAACTGTTTATTTTCTCAATCTTATTTTTTTTTGGGCTTTCAATTAGCAAGCTACAAGAACCCTCCTCATAGAACTAACAAATTTTCAAGTACTAATTTATTGCCCAACTCAATTTTTATAGGTATCTATTGCTAATTTTTCTGCAAAAAGACTGAAACCTTACAGGAGATCCCACAAGGTAGTGCATCAGCCCCTGAGCTACATTTTTAGCTAAACCTTTCCTGGAAATTCCATACAGTATAACTGTCCTAAATCTTTCTGCACAGGTTTTGCACTTTTAGATTTAACTGAATACTCAGACACACGTTTCATTAGATCAATGCAGGAAATCAAGAGTCCAGAGTTGTGCACATATCACATCCCAAGAAGCAGCCATATATCACAATTTCTTTCAGGGACAAGATCACACAATTGGAAACTCTTACAAATAGAAATGGAATAAAGAGTGTAATCAGCTGGCTATCAGGCAATGTGTAATCTGATTGTAGTGGCAGAGAAAAAAGTTTAAAAATGCCTGGCCATGCTTTTAAAAGCAGGGCAGATTTGGCATGAATTTGTGCTGTAGGGAGGCAGGGGGAGCTTGCTTTCTGGCTGCCCAGGTTTGCCATAGCATCAAGGTGATGCTGAGGGGCCAAATAAAAGGAAAATAAAAAAAACAGACTGGCAGTCACATTAAAAATAAATGAAAGGGTTCAGTACAGTCTAAAATAAGGAAATAAACCTTTAAAATGAAAGGCTAACTAGTTGAAATGAAGTATCAAATAAGGAAACAGGACAAATAAGGAATATGGTGAAGTAGGGCAACGCCCCCCGGTTTACATGGTGAAAGAGACACTAAATGCAAGGTCTTTAAAGCAGATGAAACATGAATTCCATTTATTGCAGTATGGTGGGATTCAGATGTTCATGTTAATTAGAAACTGTCAATCTACGTTTACCCGTTCCACTCCGTTCATTAATTTATAGACTTCTATCATATCTCCCCTCAGCCGTCTCTTTTCCAGGTTAAAGAGCCCTAACCTTTTTAACCTTTCTTCATAGGGGTATCCTTCCATCCCCTTTACCATTTTGGTGGCTCTTCTCTGAACCTTTTCTAATAACGCTATATCCTTTTTAAGATACGGCGACCAGAATTGCACACAATATTCAAGGTGAGGTCACACCATGGAACGATACAGAGGTATTATAATATCCTTTGTTTTATTTTCCATTCCTTTCCTTATGATACCTAGCATTTTATATGCTCTCTTGGCCGCCGCTGCACACTGGGCAGAGGGTTTTAACATGTTATCCATAATGACGCCTAAATCTTTTTCCTGGGTGGTAATTCCTAATGTGGAACCTTGCATCATGTAACCATAGTTTGGGTTGTTCTTCCCTAAGTGCACAACTTTGCATTTGTCCACATTAAATTTCGTCTGCCATTTTGATGCCCAGTCTTCCATTGTATCAAAATCCTCTTGCAATTTTCCACAATCCTCATGGGTTTTAACAACTTTAAATAATTTTGTGTCATCTGCAAATTTGATAATCTCACTCGTTATTCCTTTTTCCAGGTCATTTATGAATATGTCAAAAAGCAGCGGACCCAGCACAGATCTCTGGGGAACACCACTATTCACCTTTCTCCATTGGCAAAATTGTCCATTTAGCCCTACCCTCTGCTTTCTATCTTTTAACCAGTTCCTGATCCACAATAGTACACTGCCTCCTATCCCATGACTCTTTCGTTTTGCCAAAAGTCTCTGATGAGGAACCTCTTGAAAGGCTTTCTGAAAGTCCAAATACACTATATCAACTGACTCACCTTTGTCTACCAGTATATTCACACCTTCAAAGAAACATAACAGATTAGTAAGACAACATCTTCCTGGTCTAAAGCCATGTTGGCTGTCTCCCATTAAGCCATGACTATCTACATGTTCAGCAATTTTATTCTTTATGATGGTTTCTACCATTTTTCCCGGTACTGACGTCAGGCTCACCGGTCTGTATTTCCCGGATCACCCCTGGAACCCTTTTTAAAAACTGGCGTTACATTGGCCATCCTCAAAACTTCAGGTATTACAGATGATTTTAATGATAGTTCATAGATTACTACTAGCAGGTCTGCAATTTCAGATTTAAGTTCTTTCAACACCCTTGGATGTATACCATCTGGTTCAGGTGATTTGCTACTCTTCAGTTTATCAAATAGTTGTAATATATCTTCCCGATGTATTGATATTTCCTTCAATTCTTCTGCACTTTTAAATACCACTTCAGTCATGGGTAACATCCCTACATCTTCCTCAGTAAATACCAAAGCAAAGAATTCATTCAGTCTCTCCGCTATCGCCTTGTTGCCTCTTAGTGCCCCTTTAAGCCGTCTATCATCTATTGGACAAACTGCTACACAGTACCCTGTCCTGTGCTTCTGAGGTAAGCTGTGACCAACTTCCTCGGTGATTAACAGTCCTTGCTTGGGTAGAAGGAGTCTTTCAAAATGGCCTTTTGACATGCCACCTGGCTTTAACACCTATTGAAAAATTTTCACAGGTCTCTTGCCCCCTAGGCAGAAGGCCTCTTTGAAAAGGTCTCTAGAAGAATTTATTTGTTGCTCAAAGAATACTGACCCTGTTTTGCCTTTTATGCTAAGTTATATTCTGATTTGATTTAAATTAAAGCTCTTTGCTGCTGCTAGGATCTGACTTATTATGAAATTTAAACTAGAAGCTATCTGCTGGGCTCTAAATTTAACCAGAAAGCTCTCGTCTGTGTTTTAAATTTAAACTAAAATCAGTTTGCTGCTACTACACCCTGAGTGACTATTACATTTAAACTACAAGCTCTCTGCTGGGTTCCAAATCTAACCAGAAAGCTCTCTTCTATGTTTTAAATTTAAAGTTAAACTGCTGCTACTAGGCCCTGACTGATTTAACAAATAAACGGGGTTCACAGATTAATCAGCTTTAATCCAAAGAAGTCCCTTCAGAAAAATTCCCAGAAGTATATAGTGACAATTGCAGATCTCTCTCCAGAAGTAGCAGTTCCCTTTTCTAGTCCTTCAAGACTCATAACTGCCTATAGAATAATGATAAGATAATGTAAAATTTCAAAAACTCCTATAGTGGAAGACTCCTGTATATTTATAGTGACCAACTAAACTAAAACTCACAATAATGTCTGAGATAGGAGGTAAGTTGTGATGATACTTACATATTGTATCTTTCAAATGAGGGAGGCGTTGTGAAGGACGGAGCTTCAAATGGATGAAAGAATTTCACAGTTACAAGTCCCCCAACCATGATTTCCCCATCCCTGTAGCATCCTGGGTGCAGTGGCTGGTAGTTTCCAAGTGTACACTGAGTCTCAGCCGTCTTCCACGGAATGTCACAAAGCAGCCAATGAAACAGAAGCGGATGAGCTCATACCTGTAACATGGTGAACTAGCTTCTCCTGTGATAATGCCTTCCCTCCTTGCTCCACATTTTATGCTTGGGTATGGAGGGGGATGCTGTAGCATCCTTAAGGCATGTTCTGTTGAATATTTCAATGATAGGCAGAAATGATTCAGCATTTTATTGCACAGAAGGAGAATGAGGGCAGCACAATTCTAATGCTGTGAGTGAGGTGATGGGTCTATTTCTAACTGAGTTCCAGTAGCTGTGAGGATCCCATGTGGACTGTTTTGGATGCTGCTGCTCAGAGGTTCAGCCTTAAGGAATATCTCCTCCTGATATGTCGATTTACAATTAAATATAGATTGTTCTTTTAAATAGAACCTTATAGACCCAGTACCTTCATTAAACGAGAGACAAATACTAATTAATTGGACTGTTTGGTTATATTGGATATAATATAATGATAACATAGCAACATAGAAGACACCGATAGAAAACCATCATATAGCTCATTAACTCTTCCCAGTTATTTTTCTCATCGTGCTTCGGATACACCCAAGATTCCAGTCAGAGAACGTGACTTACTGCAAAATATTTTTCTAGGATGGTTTCTGTTCTCTTCCTTGGTAATGCATCATCTTGGGTAGGTAAGCATATCAGATAATTCTAAGTTCCAGAATTGCATCCCATCGTTTTTATGCTTAACCACAAGCCTTTATATTAAGTAAAATAAATCTGTATCGCTGCCAGTGTGCTTCAGGTTGTCTGCAGTGTCTGATGCTAGTCATTTGCTATGATGTACAATTGCAGCATGTACGAGTGGCCTGTCTTATCTGGCCCTTGTGTCCTGCACCTGTTGGCCACAGACTCTCCTATAACATCTCATGTCATTCCCCAAGGTCGCAGCAGTTGTTTTCCAAGGAACCCGGATGCAGTGAGTGTTGTCTAGGCAGGAAGGGGGGAGGTGAGGTGTGCTGACAACAAACAAGAGGGCCTGCAAGACCATAGTTATCAGCAGGTTACCAGCAGCCCAAGAACACCTGCTAGCTTCTCTTTCTGAGAATTCCAATCAGCTACATCCACCACAAGCAGACTGCATATGTTGGGCAACACTGGGCTGTGTCAGCCACTCACATGCCATCTGTGCTCAGTCTGCTAGTCACCTCCCACTGCGTGTACATATAGCCACCATGAAAACATTGACTTCCAGCAGCCTATCTGGTGTCTTGACTGCCAAAGAAGAAACAGCATCCATATCACTGCAGCTTGACCCTATATAGCACCAGGTCTGTCACTTCAGTTGCCTGTGTACTTACCATAACACCACCTGCATACACTGGACTGGTCTTATCCTGTTGCCACATCTCCAGTGCTACATCCTGGTCCCTCAGGCCTCCTTTGTCCTGTGGGCCTGCATTGCTGAGTGGTGAGGCCATGGGCTGAGGGGGCCACAGGGACAGTGCTGACTGCAACATGAGCTGAGCTTGGGACCAGAGTGGCAGGCAGGAATGCCAACCATCCTCATCGTTGCACAGTGCGTCAATATGTGTGTGTGTGTGTGTGTATGTATGTCTATCCATTGTTTTGTGGCTTTCTACACCTCACTGAGCCTTGGAGTGCCTAAGCCAGGGGTACCCAACTCCAGGCATGGTGCACCACAATCCAGCCTGTTTTTTGTGATGTCCCTAATGAATATTCATGAGATATATTTGCATCCACCACCTCCCCTTATATGCACACATATCATGGATATTCATTAGGGACATCATGAAAACCAGGCTGGATTGTGCCGCACCAGGAATGGAGTTGGCCACCCCTGGCCTAAGCTGTTTCAGCATTAACCTGCAAATATGCATGATGAGGAGCAAGGTATTGCTGAATAGTTCAAAGAACATGTTCATTGTAAAACCTTCAGTTCAATGTAAACCGCCTTGATAAATAAATAAATAAATTGTGGGTATGGCCTGAAACAGGGCGGATTGGCCAGGATGTGTCTGCATCAGGGGTAGGGCAATGGCTGGGACATTGCAGTGCCCGACTGCCACCTGCATGGATGGGGTGGCCACAGCATGTAATGTTGAGAGGGTACTCTCACTCTGACCGAGCAGTGACCATGGCATGGCTATGTATCCACATAGTGCTATATACTGTAGAGTCTAGTCCTAGTGATGTGGGTGCATGTCTTGTCCTGTTCACAAAACCAACTGCTGGGTGCACAAGATCGCTCTGTGCACATGCAATGTATGCTGACCAGCACACTGTCTGCAATTGTTATGTGCATGGTTGGTAAACCCAGTGGTGGGTAGCAGGTGCAGTGTGACTGTGCTTCCTGTGGGTAAATGTTAGACCTAGGTGGTTGGGACGTGGGGTGTTCCAGGCCTACTCTTAGTTGTATTGGTAGGGCCATGGTGACGACCACCCCTCCCAGGTAGTTGGCATCATCATTAGCATTGTAACACTAGCTATTGATATACACTGTTCTAGGGGGTCCCTGTCAGACATGGCCAGATGTGACTGGCATATCACACTGCAGACAATGCCTGCTACACACTGGCAGTGCTAGAGACCTGCAGCACAAACAGCAGAAACCATTTCTGGAGAACTGGTGCTGCGCGCCCATCCTGGTACTGGAGAACTGGTGCTGCGCGCCCATCCTCGACCCTCAGGGTGACCGCAGAAACTGCTCGGTAGCACAGTTTGTATCTGCTCTGTGCTTGTATCACACACTGTCAGTGCATCTTACAGATCGCCTCAGGTGCTGGTTATGTGCATTCTCCATTTGGGGATCAGCTGTAGACTGCTGTTGGGCATGTGCACTGCATCATAGGTACTGGTGGGGGCTTCCCTATGCCGGCACACACAGCAGACTTTCTAGGCAGTGATCTGCAGTCTCTCTGTATCCAGCCGCATGTAGTGAGGTGTGGAGGTGTGGCCTACTGGTTAGTGCAATGCCTTTATATATAGGGGACAAGGGTTTGATTTCTACTTGTTCTTTTTCTGACTGTGCTACTCAGATCATTTTCATGCCTGTAACATCACCTCAGGTAAACATTGGATACAGAAGGGGAAAAGAGACTCAGAATCCCCAGAGGTAGAGGCAATGGTAAACGTTAAAAGGAAAAATGGTGGAAACCATCATAAAGAACAAAATTACTCAGCATGTAGATAGTCATGGCCTAATGGGAGACAGCCAACATGGCTTTAGACACGGAAGATCTTGTCTTACTAATCTGTTATGTTTTTTTGAAGGTGTGAATAAACAGGTAGACAAAGGTGAGTTGGTTGATATAGCGTATTTGGGCTTTCAGAAAGCTTTTGACAAGGTCCCTCATCAGACACTTTTGGCAAAACTAAAGAGTCATGGGATAGGAGGCAGTGTACTATTGTGGATCGGGAACTGGTTAAAAGATAGAAAGCAGAGGTTAGGGCTAAATGGCCAATTTTCCCAATGGAGAAAGGTGAATAGTGGTGTACCCCAGGGATCTGTGCTGGGTCTGCTGCTTTTTGACATATTCATAAATGATCTCGAAAGAGGAATAACGAGTGAGGTTATCAAATTTGCAGATGACACAAAACTATTTAAAGTTATTAAAACCCAAGAGGATTGTGGAAAATTGCAAGAGGATCTTGATAAATTGGAAGACTGGGCATCAAAATGGCAGATGAAATTTAATGTGGACAAGTGCAAAGTTATGCACCTAGGGAAGAACAACCCAAACTATAGTTACACGATGCAAGGTTCCACATTAGGAACCTCCACTCAGGAAAAAGATTTAGGCGTCATTGTGGATAACATGTTAAAACCCTCTGCCCAGTGTGCAGCGGCGGCCAAGAGAGCAAATAGAATGCTAGGTATGATAAGGAAAGGAATGGAAAACAAAACGAAAGATATTATAATGCCTCTATATCGTTCCATGGTGAGACCGCACCTTGAATATTGTGTGCAATTCTGGTCGCCGTATCTTAAAAAGGATATAGCGTTATTAGAAAAGGTTCAGAGAAGAGCCACCAAAATGGTAAAGGGGATGGAAGGATATTCTTATGAAGAAAGGCTAAAAAGGTTAGGGCTCTTTAACCTGGAAAAGAGACAGCTGAGGGGAGATAACATAGAAGTCTATAAATTAATGAACGGAGTGGAACGGGTAAACGTAGATCGATTGTTTACGTTATCAGAATATAGAAAGACTAGGGGACATGCAATGAAGCTACAGGATAAACTATTTAAGACTAATAAAAGAAAATATTTTTTCACTCAACGTGTAATCAAACTCTGGAATTTGTTACCGGAGGACGTAGTAAAGGCTGTTAGTGTAGCGGGGTTTAAAAAAGGTTTGGACAAGTTCCTAGAGGAAAGGTCCATAAACCATTATTAAGAAGGGACCCAGGATATCAATGCTTGACCCAGTACAAGCATTGCGGAACCTGTGTCTTTTGGGGAAACTGCTAGGTACGTATGACTTAGATTGGCCACTGTTGGAAACAGGATAGTGGGCTTGATGGACCTTGGTCTGACCCAGTATGGCATATCTTATGTTAACTTCAAAGTAGGCCCCATCCTGGTGGAAGATTATACACTGTGGGCCCGATTCTGAGAAAGACGTGCAGGGCAGATGTGTGGTTTTTCTAGCATGTGTCATGCTCTGAGAGTTTGCAGGCGACAGCCACTACTGATAATTTGATTTGGAATCACTATTTTAATAAAATGGAATTATATTGAACAGGTGATTGGTAGGAGTATTTCAGAGCTGTTGATGGGAGGAGGATATACATAGTAACATACATAGTAACATAGTAAATGACGGCAGATAAAGACCAGCATGGTCCATCTAGTCTGCCCAGCAAGATGGCAAGAGTAGGTGCACCTGTCACTCCGTGCAGGCCACCCCTCCCCATGTCTTTGTTTAGCGGTAAACCCACCTCTCCATGTAGGACACCCCTATTTGTTGAGACGTTATATGGTTCAGAAGTTAGATGGTACTGTTTATTTTGTTTTTATCCTATTGCTGTAAAGGGATCCACTGTGTTTGTCCCATGCTGTTTTGAATTCCGTCACCGTGTTTGCCCCCACCACTTCTTTCGGGAGGGCATTCCAAGCATCCACCACCCTTTTTTCACTGAAAGGTGGTGACGGAATTCAAAACAGCATGAACTCTCTAGTAGTGGAGCAGGGCATACTTTGGAAATGGAGTTTGTACCCCTCTTTCACTATGGAGAGAGTCCAATGCTGTGATGTTATCTGCTGCCACCTCTTGGCAAAGTAACAGAGTCTGCCTGGAATGTTGTGTAGCTCTGGAATTCTTAGAGGTAGGATGACTAGGTTCTCTAGGAAGGAGTCAAAGACCTTGTGGAGGCTGTATCTGCTGAGCTGGTTGAGCTCTAGGGTTTTGAGCCTTTCTTGTTGTTTCAGCTGCTGTTGCCCCTTCTGGGAAGCATGGACTGCGCAGTGGACAGTATGGGTGTAAGAAGGATAGAATTTCTTTGTCTTGTTGAAAAAGGGTTTCTTAACCGTCTTTTTCTTAGCTGGATTGGCAATGGTCCTTGAGAGCCTTTTTAAAATAGTATTCTCGGACTCTATGAACTTATTCTGGCCGATAACATAGAGGCCTGAAAACATCGACGACCAAAGGCATTGAGAGTTCTTGCCTCACAGCTTGGAGGATTAGATAATTGTGTCTTGGCACTTTTAATTCGCCACACTGCCGATTCTACAACCATAGAATGGTGTGGTAACTGCATTTTTTGGAACCTGGGACACTGTGGTACCCGGTACATTGTATCGAGTTTTCGAGAATGTGGAGACACTGTTAAAGATGTCTCCGAGATCCTAAGCATGAGGTCATGCAAAATCTGATGTATGGGAAGGATTACGGCCTCTTTAGGGGTTGCAGGATACTGAAAAATTTCAAGTTCTTCAGCTCTCTGTTCCTTCTCGGGGGCCATGGCAATAGAGATGCCTCGAGCCACGAATTGCAGCAGCTTTAGCAGTATGGAGGCTGCTAGCAAGCTCACAAGACTCCGCTCAATGGCTGGGATATGTTGATCCATGGAGCCTGCCGATGTCTGGGTGTCTGCACCAGCAGAGCGGGCCACGACCCCAGAACATGGCATCAAGAGCTCTCCAGAGGTGGACGCCTTGGGAACATCTTGGGACCCCGATAATGCTTTGGAGGCAAAAACCTTCCACCGGGGTTGTTTGGCCGGTGTATTCTCCTTGAGGGCAATGCTGGAAGCATCTCGATGCTTAGAAGGAGATCTACCCTTTGAGGACTGGCCAGTCTTCGAGGAAGAACGGACATTGCATCCGAGGCAAAAAGGATGCCAAGTTTCGCAGCTCTATTCTGCAGGCCCCTTAGTCATCTTTCTCTAGAAGAGACACTGTGATGGAGAATGGTCTGGGCCCAAACATTTAAGACACCAGTCATGGGTGTCGGTAGCAGAAATAGTACTGCTACATTTTGAACATTTCTTGAAACCATTAGTTGGTTTCTCTATTTTAAGAAAAAACGGGGCCTACAGCCCAAAATGGCGCCGAAGCACCAAGAGGGGAAAGCCCATCAAGAAAAAAGCTTTTTTTTTGAAAGAAAGAAAATAAATGACAGACAAACATACAAACACTGATGGTACTGTTATCAGCGTCTACAGGAAGGCAGATGCGACCACAAAAAAGAACATTTTCTGCAGTGACAGGGAATGCAGCCTTTTGGCTCCGCAGAAAATGAAAAACCGAAGAGGGAGAGTTGGAAAGGCAGGAAAGCAGCAGCGCAGGCGCAGTGGGACGCTCCCAGAAGCTTTCCTATAAGACGCTGGGGAGTGTTCCCGCGTGGGCTCCATCGTTGCCGACGATACCCATATGTGAAGACTACATTCCTGCTAGTTCCTGGAGATTATTCTATGTAGAGCTATTCCCTTACTAATATATGCTGGATTGTTACTTCTTCTATTTATTTTATTTATTTATTTATCTATTTCTTCTATACCGCCCCTTCCAGAGATCAGGGGCGGTTTACATGGAACAAGTTAACAGTTGTATACATCTGTATACATTACATAGAACAAGGATTTCTAACTTTTTACAGATAATAGTGTGATAAACTGTCAGAACTATTTACATTTTGTATGCTTTTGTAAACTTCTGTATCATTATATTAAACAGAATTTTCTAACTTTTTACAGGTAATGAGGCGAAGAACTGCCAAAACTATTTACAGTGTTTATTTACCAAAGGTTATATACAATGAATTACAGGGTGAAATATTCATTAGTCATGTGGGAGTGGTGGAATTTATTTCCATTTTTTCGTGAGTTTTTGGTGTGTCTGTGGTAGGTCTGTGTATGGTTAGTTAATTGTGATTTTAAGGGCATTTGTGTTTGTGTGTCTGTGGATGCTGTGGGGCTGGATTTGGGGGGTAGGGGATTTCAAAGTGTTCGGAGAATAGGTATGTTTTGAGTTCTTTCCTAAATTGGGTGAGGTCCTTTATGATACAAAGGTCTATTGGGAGATCATTCCAGAGCATGGGGGCAGTGAATGAGAAGGCCCTGGCGCTGGTGGATTTTTTAGTCTTCATGAATGTTTTTGGTATCTCAAGTGAGTGGGCTGCGTTTAGTCTGCGAGCTCTTGCTTTGGATGGGGCATGTAGTAGTGTGGATAGATGTGAGGGGGCGATGTCGTTTTGGAGCTTGAAAGTTGTTAGGAGAATTTTATATCTGATTCGGCTGTTTATAGGAAGCCAATGTAGTTCTAGCAATATAGGGGTTACATGGTCTACTAGGCGGGCTTTAGTAACTACTTTTGCACAGATGTTCTGGGCTCTTTGTAATATGTAGGTATACTTTTGTGGTAGGCCAATTAGGAGACTATTACAATAGTCAAAGTGGGGGGTGATGAGTGTATTAACAACTGATCTAAAATCATATATGTCAAGAAGGGGCCTTAGGTGTTGTATGGTTTTGAGTTTGTAGAATATGGTTTTTACTGTCTGCTTTATGTGTGGTAGCATGGTGAATGTATGAACAATTATCACACCTAGGTATTTTACCTCTTTTTTAACAGGTATAGTTGTATTGTTGATTGAGATTGATGTTGGATAGGTGTCTTCTGTCACGGGTGATCTTGTTACGAACATCGCTTCTGTTTTTTTGAGGTTGATGCTGAGGTAGTTGGTTTCCATCCAGGAGGTGGTCTCGGCCATGCATTCGGATAGGGTGTCGTAAGTAGGGTTTTTGGTGGTAATGGGGAGAGCGAGCATGATGTCGTCGGCATAGATAAAGTGACTAATCCTGTGTTTTCTAAATATTTTTGTGATGGGTTGGAGGTACAGGTTGAAAAGGAGAGCAGAAAGGGCTGATCCTTGTGGTACTCCTTGTCCTTGAGGGAAGGTTTCTGATGCTTCTTGGTCTATTTGAACACGTATTAGTCTGTGTGTGATGTAAGACTTGAACCATTTGAGGACAGTCCCACCTATTCCTAAGTTTTCTAGTCTATTGATCAGAGTAAGGTGGTTGATGTTGTCAAAGGCGGCAGAGATGTCTATGAAAAGGAGTAGGAAGCCTTGACTGTTGTCATCTGTACCTTTGATGAGGAAGTCCATCAGTGTTATTAAAAGGGTTTCTACACCGTGGAAGAGGCGGAAACCAAACTGGTGTGAGTCTAGGGGTTTGTGCTCATCGATGTGGTCTTGTAGTTGTAATTGAACGGTTTTTTCTATTATTTTAGCTATAAATGGAATGCTGTCTATTGGTCTGTATGAGTTTGCGTCTTTTGAGTAAAGTTTATTGTTTTTTATTATTGGGCGAAGTGTTGTGAGTTTTAGGGCATTGGGCATGATGCCCTGGGAAAGGGATTGATTCACCATGTGTTGAATGTTTTCAGCTAGTTCTTCCTTTGTACATTTGATCCATGACACAGGGCATGGATCAAGTGGAGAAGTTGTGGTGTTGATTAATGTTATGATCCTAAGGAGGTGTTTTTGATCTACCGTCTGAAAGGTGGTCCAATTGTTATTAAATTCAGTGTTTGGAGGTAGTATCGCTGGTATGGTATTAAGTTTGCATTTTAGTTTTTCTGCAAAGGGGGTCGCTAAAGTTTGTATGCTTATTGCTGATTGTATTGGCTCAGGGTTTTTAGTTTTTGTCAATGTTTTTACAATTGCAAATAGCTCTCTAGGGCGGTTGATAGCTAGATTTATTACTTTGGAGTGGTAATCCCTTTTCGATTTGTTGATTGCATTCTTATAGTTGTTGAGTGTGTTCATATATTGGGATTTATTTTCGTCTGATTTAGTTTTCCTCCATCTCTTTTCTTGTTTCCTCAATTGTTTTTTTAGTTTTGCTAGTTCTTTCGTGAACCATTTTTCTGTCTTTTTTATTTGTCTATGCATGGTGTGTGTAGGGACAGCTGTTTTTTGGACTGTTAAATTCCAATGATTTATAATGGAGTTGATGTCTGGGAAGTTTGTGTTGAGTATGGGTAATACTTTGTCAAGGAAAGTATCTTTGTCAAAGTGTGCAAAGCGTGATGTATGGGGTGAGGTGCTTGTTGTATTCAGTGTTGCTTGAGCTGGGAGGTGGAGTGTAATAAGGTGATGGTCGGACCAAGGTACTTCTGTTATAGTTGGAGGGGTATGTTGTTGGTGATTATTAAGGGAGGAAGGGAGGAAGATGAGATCTAAGATGTTGCCTTTTATGTGTGTGGGAGCATGTACTATCTGTGTGCATCCCATTTGGGTCATAGCGTCCATGAAGTTATCTGATTGGGAATTGTTCAGAGAAGGAAGGTTCAAGTCACCCAGTATTATGAGTGGTTTGTTTAGTGATGCTGTGCAAGCAAGTTCAAGGATGGGGGAGAGGTTTTTTTGATCAGCTGAAGGGGGTCTATATATGAGGGTGAGTGCAAGGGTTCTATTTTCTATATTGATAATGTCCATTCCTTCTATATTATTTAAGCTTGTTAAGGTGAATTGTAGGTCTTTTTTGGTGAGTATGAGGGCACCACCTCCTCTTTTTACATCCCGATGGCAGCTGAAAATATCATATTGGTGTGTGGTTAGCTGGTTTAGTAGTACGGTGTCTGTGGGGGTGAGCCATGTCTCGGTAATGCAGATGATGTCAGGGTTTTTGTCTTTTATCATGTCATTGATAATTGGTATTTTATTTCGTATGGAACGAATGTTTATTAGGATGAGCTTTGTTTTGGTGTCTATATTGGCTGTATTGTCACTTATACCTCGATGTGGTTGTTGCTTTATTTGGATGAGTCTGCGATGGTGTCTGTCTGAGTCATGGCGTGAATAATGATTGTGAGAGTGTGTGTATGTTGAGCTGGGTGGTGGGTTTTGGTAAAGATTGTGGATGGTGAGGATGTTGTTATATGGGTTTCGGTAATGATTATGGATGATGGGGATACTATTGTAGTGGTTTTGTATAGATGTGTTGTGTTAGGAGTGTTATTAGAAGGAGAGTGAGGGGGAGGTTTATATGTTTTGTAGGAGACATTGTGTATATTTTTGAGGGGGAGGGGATTAAGTGTGAGGGAACTCTGTGTATGAGGGACTAGTGGATGAGTATGTGGATTGAAGGTTATAGACAACAGTGTAACAGTGTATGAGGGATGAGTATGAGAATTAATATATAGCTGTTGGCAACAGTTCACAATGGTCTGGGTGGTTACTGACAACAGTATAATGAATATTGGGTTACGAACAACAGTTACAAACAGTTCACAATGGTCTGGGTGGCTACTGGCAACAGTATAATGACTACTGGGTTACAAACAACAGTATAACAGTGTATGAAAGATGGGTATGAGAATTAGTTACTAGTAATAGTATAATGACTAATTATTACTGGCAACAGTATAAAGTTACTAGTACTAGTAACTAGCAACAGTATAATGACTAATTATTACTGGCAACAGTATAAAGGCTACTCTCTGATATTTATTTAGATCTTCCTGTTCAAATTCATTTATATCACATTAAGTCGTGAGAGACATATTTTAAGTTTTCCTCAATTTTCCTCTAAGGCAGTGGTTTTTAACCTGGTCCTCTGGGACCTCTATGCCAGTCAGGTTTTCAGGATATCCACAATGAATATTCATGAGACAGATCTGCATACAATGGAAGCAGTGCATGAAGACCTATCTCATTGTGGATATCCTGAAAACCTGACTGGCCTGGGGGTCCCATAGGACTGAGCTGAGAACCACTGCTCTAGGGTAATGTTTTAGCACATTTCTCCAGGCCAAAAATCATCCTGATGTTATTAAAAAGCTTTTCACTAGATGAAATTATTCCACTAAGTATTGATCATGAGACCCTTAGAGTGGACTATGTCATGTTTTCATTGAGGAGATGCTGAATGAAAACATCACATTAGGAACATAAATGGTTTCTCTCCAGTGTACTCTTTCAAGAATTCTTAAGCTAATTTTATTAGCAGAGATTTTATCATATTGTAAACAAATGAGTGGTTCTCTTGGGGCAATTTATCCAAATGGGTTAGTTTTGCACATAACATGATAGTCATCACTTCTAAAAGAGGGTATGTGCAGAATAATCTCAATCTCTCAAATTTACTGCTAATGCTTGGCGTAGTACTTGCATCGTGTCAAAGAGAGCCTCCTGCTGGAGTTCATTAAACGTAATATGTATTGGCAATTTGTTACGATGTGACTTAAAGTTCTCCTTTAGCAGGCCTATGGCTCCCAATATGATGAGAAATATTTCTGTATCTTTATCTCACATTTTCTTGATCTCTGACTGCATTTCTCAATACTTCAGGATCTTCTCCCTCTCCACACAATTCACAGAATAGTTCCTTGGAACAGACACCTCTATTATCAATGCCGTTCTAGTGTTTCCTATATTGGGTTTCTTTGCATCCAGTTTCTTATCCATCAGAATGGAAATGTCCCAAGTTTGTCATAACTTCTTCATTCTCTGTAATCCTCTTTTCTGTTACAGTTTTGTTACAGTGCTTACAGAGTTTCCAGTAGATGAGACGTGCCACTTTGTTGTGCCTTTCAGTACACAATTCTCTGCCATCTGTACTTTACAACCAGTGACAAGGTGAGTAACCATTTTCAGCTCTTTCTTATAAAATCTGCATATGTGTTTTACCAGTTTTCTCTGCTCACTGTGAACCATCTTGTCCGTAATCCATTGTCCTGGGCTGCAACCATCAATCTCTTATCCTTAAGTTTCAATTAACCTCTTTGTAACCACTCATGTGTCCTTGTTTGATCAACAAATGGTTCCTGGTGTAATGCTTGATATATCCCACACTATTTATGGAATTTGCCACTTGTTTTATCCTTGTTTGCTGATCTAATTCTTCAAAGAGATTTTTCTCTTGTTTTGCAAATTCTGTTGCTTTCTTCCCTGTATATATTGGTGGCTTCTCATTCATTCCTTCTGCTTGTTGGATGCCTCTCCTAGTTTAATAATGGAGACAGACTCTGGATTTTTATTTTTATACTTTTATGAGGGAGCAATTTCTCTAAATGGGTGAGTTTTGCACAAACCATGACTTTCATGAACCTCACTCCTAAGCCAGAGTATGTGGGGTATGATCTCAGTCTCTCAAATTTACTGCTGATGCTCAGCATAGTACCTGCTTTGTGCCAAAGAGAAGCCTCCCTTTTGAGTTCATAAAATGTTACTTGTATAGCTAATTTATCAAGGCATGCTTGGAAATTCCCATTAATTAAGCCTGTGGTACCCAATACAATGGGAAATAACTCGGTATCTTTCTGCCACATTCTCTTGGTCTTTGACTGCATTTCTTGGTACTTGAAGATTTTATCCCTCTCAATGCAATTCACAGAATAGTTGCTTGGAACTGACACCGCTACAATCAATGCCGCTCTGGTGTTTTTCTATTTTACCACTATATCTGGCTTCCTCACATCCAGCTTTTTATCCGTCAGAATGGGAGTATCCCGGGTGATCATAACCTCTTCATTCTCTGTAATTCTTTTAGGGTCATGATCCCAGTGCTTTTCAGGCACTGGGATGTTGTAGTATTTACAGAGTTTCCAACAGATGAGGCATGCTACTTTATTGTGAACATATAAATATTTTATCTCCAGACATGCATTTATAGATCAGGTATTTGTTTGAAGCTGATCATCTTAAATATGAAAAAGACTTGTCTTTTTGGCTTTAAAATTTTGAAGTGGCAAGGCTGTGTGGTGGCTCCTAATGCAAGCTCTTTTTTAGCTGAAACATTGATGTTCAGGGTAACTCCGCAGTAACTTTTTGACATCTAAGACAATCATTTTGTTTTCTTTGCTGTTGAAAGTTTGTTACAGCTTTGGATATATGCCACTCTGAAGTAGATTTCTGTATATTTGAGCAGTGCTTCTTGTGCCCTGATGCTTTGGAAATGCTTCTTAAAGATAAGTGACTCTTTTCTGTTTTTGCTTTTGAGATCTAATTTTGAAGTAATGTGGTTTTGTGTAGTTTTAAAACATGTTTCACAAAGATCATATTAAGTTAATATAAAGATTGCTTATTTGTTGGGAGGTGGAATCGAATGATGAGGCTGAGGTGATCAGAGACCTGCAGTTAAGGGTCTGAAGTGATGCCTGTGGATGCCTCACCTTTCCCTTCACATACACACACACATACATACATATATTTCTTGGCACCTTTAAGGTGTTGAGTTTTGTTTGACCCATTGTTTTTTGGTTTTGTTTATTTACTTTTGCACATACTATGACACTCATGAACCTCACTCCTAAGCCAGGGAATGTAAAGTATCAACTCAGTCTCTAGGATTTACTGCTAACGCTTGCCTTAGTAGTTGCATTGTGCCAAGAGAGTTTCCTTCTGGAGTTCATAAGACATAACATATATGGGCAATTTGTTAATATGTGACTTGAAGTTCTCCTTTATCAAGCTTGTGGCTCCCACAATGATAGGATATATTTCTGTCTTTTTGCCACATTTTCTTGGTGCTTCAGAATCTTCTCCCTCTCCACATGATTCACAGAATAATCACTTGGAATAGACACCTCTCTCCAGTGTGCATGCTGTCATGAATTCTCAGTCTAGCTATCTTTTTATCACATTCAAAACATGTAACTGGTTTCTCTTCGAACAGTTTCTCTAAATGAATTAGTTTTGTGCATATTAAAAAGGCTTTAACAAGTGATCTCTGTGAAAAATTATTTCCCATAATGATTTGTTATTCAATACTAGTGACCGCCGAAGAGAGACTTTTTAACATAAGCAGCCTATATAGCAGTTTTTAAGTAACATATGATCCTATTCTTTTTATTCTTAAACATGTTGAATTTCAAGTCTTTTTATACATACATTTGTTAGTATTAAGAAAGGATGATGACAGCTTTTCTATATCTTTTTTTTTTGAGTCTTTTGGTTACACTCCTGAAGCGCCTTCCTTGCGCTAAGCAGCCACATCGAGTGTACCACTACTAGCTTCAGCTGTGAAGATAAGTTTTCAAATTGTTTGATGCATTGATGATTATAGGCTTGCAACCAAATCAAATCAAATAAGTTGTAGTGAAGGGGTGTTTATGACTTATGAGGATGAGTGACCTAGAACTATACAAAGGATCCTAATTTTGATTTAAGGCACAAAACTGAGGTCCTTTCCCCTTCTTTTATATAAGGTTTTTCAATTTGAGTTTTTTTCAAATTGCATTTGGTGTCATCATTAGGGTGAAAGAATAATTAGAAAAAATCATTTTGGGAACAATATTCATAGATTACTTGCATTGTTAATTATTAGTTTTGCGCATACCATGACAGTCATGAACCTCACTTCTAAGCCAAGGTATGTGGAGTGTGATCTCCAGTGTATCTTCTTTCATGCATGTGTAGATTACTTTTTTGATTGAAGCTTTTATCACATTCAGAATATTTAAATTGTTCCAGTCCACTATGAATTATTTCATGCTTTCTTTGATCTGATTTTGATATAAAATGTTTATTACATTCAGATCTCAACTCATTTCTCTCCAGATTGTACTCTTTCATGAATTTTTAGGCCAGTTTTATAAGTAAAGTTTTTAATACATTGAGAACATTTAGATGCCTTCTCTCCAGTATGTATTCTTTCATGAATTGTAAGGCTAGCTTTGTTAGCAAACCTCTTATCACATTGTCAACATTTAAATGTTTTATCTCCAGGAACAAGCAGGAATAAGTCATCACATATGGGTACGTCGGTACCGACGGAGCCCGCGCGGGAAAGCTCCCCAGCTTTTCAGATTAAAAGCTTTTGGGGCCTCCCACTGCACATGCGCGCTGCCTTCCCGCCTTCCTGACCAGCTCTCGTCAGTTTCTTTTTTTCCGCGGAGCCAGCAGGTCGTGTTCCTGTCACCGCTGAAGAAATTGTTAATTTTATTGTTTTCTTTAGACCGCGTACCTGCCTTCCCCATTCTGAAACCGGTACTGCCGGTCTCTCTTTCTTTCTTTTAAAAAAAAATATATATATATATTTTTTTCTTTTCTTCAGCACAGCTTGGTACTTTGTTAGGCCTTCAGGCCTACACAAATTCTCCTCATGGAGAAGCCAGTTCCTGGTTTTAAAAAGTGTACCAAGTGCAGTGCTGTCATTCCTCTTACAGACACCCATGAATGGTGTCTTAAATGTTTAGGACCTGACCATTCCATACCGGACTGCCCATCCTGCTCCCAGATGTCGAAACGTGGATTGCAGAACCGGGCCAACAAGTTCCATGTGCTGTTTCCTTCAGAAGCATCACAGTCATCCAGGTCTTCCTCTCCGGATGGATCTCAGGTAACCAAAACTCCAGTGGGCAAATCCTCTAAAAGCAAATCTCTTTCTAAAGATCGAGAGGCTCTCAATTCTGAGTTCGAGGATTCTGCCCAGGCCAAAAAACCCCGGCGGGAGGTTCCGGCCTCCAAAGCAATCATGGGGTCACAGGTTGACATCGATGGCGCGGCCTCGACAGATCACCTGTTGTACTGCTCTGGGGTACCGGCCCATACCGGTACCGACATCCAGGCAGCAGTGGCGTCTATGGGCACTACTGTCCAAGTCATGCAACAGGCCATTCTGGCTTTTATTAATGCTGCTACGCCCTCGGTACCGCAGCCAGCGGTACCGGGTCCGGTTCCGGTAATGGCTTCCATACCGGAACCGAGGCCATCGTCTTCCAAACGCAGATCGGTTCCGCATGCCGGATCCGGGCTTTTGCCCGGTACCGATCCCATACCCGGTACGCCCGATGTCGATACCGAACGGTATGCGTATCGTGCGTTGGAAGCACATAGAGGATACTCTGCTTCTTCAGAGGATTTTAACTCCTCTGATGATTCTGATGAGTTCTCCCTTGATCTTCCTGAGGAGCCTTCTTCTCCTAACAGGAGAATGTCTCCACCAGAGGATTTGTCCTTTCAGGACTTCATCATAGAAATGGCTAAAGGTCTTTCTATTGCTTCATCCTCTGAAAAGGAACCCTGATCAAAGAAACTGGATATTTTAGGATACTCTAAGTCTCCTAAAGAGGCAGTCACCCTGCCTATCCATGAAATCCTTCAAGAACACTTGATGGACTTATGGGAGGCTCCTCTAACATTGTCTCCTTCTTCTCGCAGGTTGGACACCATGTACCGTGTCCCCCCTTCTCCTGGTTTCCAAAAAACCCAGTTGCCTCACCATTCTATTGTGGTGAAGTCTGCAATGAAGAAGATAAAAAGTACCAAAAGGCACTCTTCTACTCCTCCAGGGTGAGAATGTAAGACTCTAGACTCTTTTGGCAGGAAAATTTTCCAGGCTACTATGCTTATAGCCAGGATTAATTCCTATAGTCTTTACATGGGCATGTTTCTCAGTGAAATCGCTCTAAAAGTTCGGCATTTTGCCCCCTTTATCCCTGAGGATAAGAGGGAGCAGTTCATTTCCTTAGTGAAACACCTTTTGGATATTTCAAAGTTCTCCAACAGGGCAGCTTTTGATTCCTTTGAGGGTGCTGGTAGGGCTTCGGGCATTGCTATAGCAGCCCGACGTCTTCCTTGGCTCCAGGCTTCTGATCTAGAACCTTGGGTCCTAGATGGCTTACGAAATCTGCCCTGTACAGGTGAGAACTTATTTGGTGAGGAGTGGCAAATTAAGGCCACTCAAATGGATGCAGAAAATGCCACCTTAGATAGACTTTCTAAGTCTACCTCCACTCCTGCCAAGAAGAAATCTTTTAAGAGGCCTTATTACAAGAAGTCCAGATTTTCCACAAATACTGGCCAACAATCCTCTCAGCCTCGTTTTGCTGCTAAACGTCAGCAACCTAAACAGGCAAGGTCAAAGCCTGCGGCGTCTGCTACGCCTCAGCAGGCTCCACCCCCTCGGGTTTTGACTTGCCCCTAGAGAACTTAACTTTTCTGGCTCTAGAACAACCAGAGCCCCTCACCATACCCGGAAGGTTAGCTCACTTTGCTCCCAGATGGGAGCAAATTACATCAGAGCAATGGACCCTCTCTATCATCAGAGAGGGTTACAAACTCCATTTTTCCGACCTTCCTCCTTATACTATGGTGAGGCAGTTCAATTCTCCCCCATCACTCCTGGCCCTCTTGGGTCAGGAAGTCTCCTCCCTCCTTGCCCAGGGGGCAATAGAGGAGGTCCCTCTTCTTCAACAGGGGACGGGATTCTACTCCCCTTATTTTCTAATACCAAAGAAGACAGAGGGCTTCAGACCAATTCTGGATCTGAGAGAATTGAACAAATTTCTGTTAGAGGTGAAATTCAAAATGCTTTCTCTGGGCATTCTCCTTCCATACCTTCAGAGTCAGGATTGGCTTTGTTCTCTAGACCTAAAGGATGCGTATACACACATACTCATCCACCCATCCCACAGAAAATACCTTCGATTTCTGTTTCAGGGAAAACATTTCCAGTACAGAGTACTCCCCTTTGGTCTAGCCTCTGCTCCAAGAGTGTTCACCAAATGCATGGCAGTCGTAGCTGCCTTTCTAAGAGGCCTGGGAATTTTCATATTCCCATACCTGGACGACTGGCTCATCCGAGCTCCCTCTCAGTCCCAGGCCCAAATTTCCCTGGACCGCACAAGGCGTCTTCTGCAGTATCTAGGACTGGTAGTAAACCTTCCCAAGTCTCAACTAATCCCTACTCAGTCTCTCGAGTTCATAGGGGCCCAGTTAGACACCATCACTGCAAGGGCCTACCTGCCTCAGGTCAGGGCCCAACGCCTGCTGAGTTTGGCCTCCCAAGCTCAGTCCAGCAGTCATTTGACAGCCCGGGAAATGCTGCGACTTCTGGGCCACATGGCCTCCACGGTACATGTGGTGCCCTACGCTCGTCTGCATATGAGAGCAGCTCAATGGACCTTGGCCACCCAGTGGACTCAAGCATCTGGAGCGCTCTCCGACCAAATACTCACCTCAAGCCGTCTATTTTGGTCCCTCCAATGGTGGACATCCACCAAGAATCTGTTGTTGGGGGCCCCCTTCCAACCTTTGTTGCCCCAAGCAACCCTCACAACAGATGCCTCCCAGACAGGGTGGGGAGCTCATCTTCAGAACCTCTCCACTCAGGGCACTTGGTCTCCACAGGAGGCCACCCTTCATATCAACCTCCTGGAACTGCGAGCAATTTACCTTGCCCTCAAGGTCTTCTATACCCTCCTTGTCAACCTGACTGTCCTAGTTCAGACAGACAATCAGGTAGCCATGTTCTATATAAACAAACAAGGAGGGACAGGCTCTCTGTCGCTTTGCAACGAAGCTCTCAGATTATGGGCCTTCGCCAGAGAGCATCAAATTCACCTTCTTGCAGTGTATCTTCCAGGAGTTCAAAACTCTCGTGCAGACAGACTCAGTCGAGTTCTGCTTCCACACGAATGGTCCCTACATATGGACCAGATACGCAGAATCTTTCAGGAATGGGGGACCCCGGACATAGACCTCTTTGCAAGTCCGTGGAATGCCAAACTTCCCCGGTTCTGTTCCAGAACTCAGTGTCAGGGAGCTCAGGCCCACGATGCCTTCCTCCTGCATTGGGGTCAGGAATTCCTCTATGCCTTTCCACCCATTCCTCTAATATCCAAGACTCTGTTCAAGCTCCAGAGGGATCACGGGACTATGATCCTCATAGCTCCCCGCTGGCCACGCCAGGTGTGGTTCCCTCTGCTTCTGCATCTCTCCCAGGGATCCTCCCTGGACCTGGGAGCTGCGCCAGACCTTCTGTCTCAGGAGGAGGGGACTTTGTGGCACCCAAACCCCAAATCCCTACATCTCAGAGCTTGGTTACTGAAGGCCTAAGTCTTCAAGACTTTAATCTTTCTCAACCTGTGACAGATATCCTTCATGCCTCTAGGAAACCTTCCACGAGGCGTTCTTATGCTTTCAAATGGAAACGTTTTTCCATTTGGTGTGCTCAGCAGGGTCTTGACCCTCTAGCACTTCCTTTGAATTCCCTCTTGGACTATCTCCTGCATCTTTCAAATGCAGGCCTTAAGACGAATTCAGTAAGGGTCCATTTGAGTGCTATTGCAGCATCCTTAAAACCTATAAATGGACAACCTGTCTCCTCTCATCCTCTTGTTGCACGTTTCATGAGAGGCCTGACTCTAACTAAACCTCCCATCCGACCTCCTCCGGTAGCATGGGATTTGAACCTAGTTCTAGGTCAGCTTATGAAGCCACCTTTTGAGCCTTTGGACTCTACCTCCTTCAAATTTCTTTCCTGGAAGGTTGTTTTCCTTATTGCAGTCACTTCGGCTCGCCGCATCAGTGAACTGCAGGCTTTAGTGGCTCATCCACCTTATACTAGGTTTCATCATGATAAGGTGGTCCTTAGGACGAATCCCCACTTTATGCCCAAAGTGGTCTCGCCTTTTCATCTTAATCAAGAGGTATATCTACCTGTCTTTTTCCCGGCTCCTCATGCATCCAGTGCAGAGAGGAACCTTCATACTCTGGATTGTAAAAGAGCTCTTGCCTTTTACCTCAACAGGACTCAACCACATCGAAAGTCTTCCCAACTTTTCGTGGCTTTTGATCCTTCTCATTTGGGACTTCCAGTCACCAAGCGTACACTTTCCAATTGGATCGCTCAGTGTATTTCTTTTGCTTACCAGAGTAAGAACATTTCTCTGGAGGGCCATGTCACAGCTCACAATGTGAGAGCCATGGCCACTTCTATGGCTCATCTTCACTCTGTGTCCATAGATCAGATCTGTCGAGCAGCCACTTGGGCCTCGGTTCATACCTTCACAGCCCATTACTGCTTGGACAAGGACTCCCGCCGGGATGCCTTGTTTGGTCAGGCTGTCCTCAAACACCTGTTCCATACTTAAACAACTCCTGCCCACCTTCCCTGGATGGATGCCTGAGATCCATGCGAAGATGGTTTACCCTTGGAGGGGGATCTCCCAGGCATCTTAGCTAGGGAGTCCCCATATGTGATGACTTATTCCTGCTTGTTCCTGGAGATAGCACAGTTACTTACCTGTAACAGGTGATCTCTGGGAACAGCAGGAATTAGTCATCACAACCCACCCACCTCCCCTAGGAGTTGTATCTCTACCTATCTATCTTCCTGTCCTCTCTCTCTATTGTCTCAGCTTTAAACTCGAACTGACGAGAGCTGGTCAGGAAGGCGGGAAGGCAGCGCGCATGTGCAGTGGGAGGCCCTAAAAGCTTTTAATCTGAAAAGCTGGGGAGCTTTCCCGCGCGGGCTCTGTCGGTACCGACGTACCCATATGTGATGACTAATTCCTGCTGTTCCCAGAGATCACCTGTTACAGGTAAGTAACTGTGCTTTCTCGGGGCGGTTTCTCCAAATGGGCTAGTTCTGCACATACTATAACAGTCATGAACCTCACTTCTAAGCCAGGGTGTATGGAGGATGATTTCAGTCTCTCAAATTTACTGCTAATGCTCGGCTTAGTACTTGCATTGTGCCAAAAAAGCTTCCTTCTAGAGTTTGTAAGATGTAACCAGCATGGCTAATTTTTTGCTAGTATGTATTCTTTCATGCATTTTTAGATTACCTTTTCGCTTTAAGCTTTTATCACAGTCAGAACATTTAAATTGTTACACGACAGTGTTTATTCTCTCATGCATTTGCAGACTAATTTTTTAATTGAAGCTTTTATCAAAGTAGGACATTTAAATGGTTTCAGTCCACGATGAATTTGTTCATGTATTCTCTGATCAAATTTTGCTATGAAACATTTATCACATTCAGAACACGTAAATCATTTCTCTCCAGAGTTTACTCTTTCATGACGTTTTAGGCCACTTTTACAAGTAAAGCTTTTAACACTTTGAGAACATTTAAATTGCTTCTTTCCAGTGTGAATTCTTAGGCTAGCTTTAGTAGCAAACCTCGATCACATTGTGAACATTGACATGGTTTTTCTCCAGTGTGTATTTTTTTCATGAAATTGTAGATTACCTTTTCGATTGAAGCTTTTATGACATTCAGAACATTTAAATGGTTTCTCTCCAGTGTGTATTTTTCCCATGAATTCGTAGACTACTTTTTTGTTTGAAGCTTTTATCACATTCAGAACATTTAAATGGTTTCTCTCCAGTGTGTATTCTCTCATGAACTTGTAGTTTACTTTTTTTCATGAAGCATTTATCACATTCAGAACATTTAAATGGTTTCTCTCCAGTGTGTATTCTCTTATGAATTTGTAGACTACTTTTATGTTTGAAGCTTTTCTCACATTCAGAACATTTAAATGGTTTCTCTCCAGTGTGTATTCTCTCATGAATTTGTAGATTACCTTTATGTGTGAAGCTTTTATCACATTCAAAACATTTAAATGGTTTCTCTCCAGTGTGTATTCTCTTATGAATTTGTAGATTACCTTTATGTGTGAAGCTTTTATCACATTCAAAACATTTAAATGGTTTCTCTCCAGTGTGTATTCTCTTATGACTTTGTAGATTACATTTTTTCATGAAGCATTTATCACATTCAGAACATTTAAATGGTTTCTCTCCAGTGTGTATTCTCTCATGACTTTGTAGACTACTTTTTTGTTTGAAGCTTTTCTCACATTCAGAACATTTAAATGGTTTCTCTCCAGTGTGTATTCTCTCATGAATTTGTACACTACTTTTTTTCGTGAAGCTTTTCTCACATTCAGAACATTTAAATGGTTTCTCTCCAGTGTGTATTCTCTCATGAACTTGTAGTATACTTTTTTCCATGAAGCATTTATCACATTCAGAACATTTAAATGGTTTCTCTCCAGTGTGTATTCTCTCATGAATTTGTAGATTACTTTTTTTCATGAAGCATTTATCACATTCAGAACATTTAAATCGTTTCAGTCTACTATGAATTATTTCATGGCTTCTTTGATGTGATTTTGATTTAAAACATTTTCCACACTGAGAACACTTAAAGAGTTTGTCTCTAGTGTGGTTTCTTTCAGGAGTTCTTAAGTTAACTTTTTGATTGAAATTTTTATCACACTGCAAGAATTCAATTGGTTTCTGTGTTTTGAGAAATTTCTGATAAATTTTAAGTTGTGACCTGGGTGTAAAACATTTTTTACTTTCTGTACCCTGGAATGGCTGGACTTGACTGTGAAACAGTTTTTCTGCTGTCAGGTTTGGGTTTTCAGTGAATCTTTCTTCACATGCTGTACATTGAAATGGTTTCTGTTCTTCATTAAGTCTCTTACTTTGTTCAAAATTTGGACACTGATTGGAATTATCCTCTTTTTCAGTGTATGTGCTGGGTCTCTCTCTTTTTTGAGCTTTTTCTTTCCCTCTTGGCAATGTTACAGTACCGATACCATCTTCACAGTCAGCTGAAGGATCTGTTCTGGAAGGATCCCTCTGTTTCCATTTCTTCCTCTGTTGCCCATTAAACATTTCCATTCTCTCACTGTTATGTCTGGATCCATTACCTATTGAATATAAGTGAAAGTAAGATTACTAATTTTACAGCTACAGAGAAGGACACAGATAAGGAATTATTCCCATAGAATTCTTCAAAGATATTTGCTGGGCTAAGGAGCCATTCAGTATAAAAGAAATGGGAGCTGGTTTTGCTTGTAGACTGGTACAAGTCAGAAATAGCACATGAAGAGAGAAGAACAGACCACTGGATTTCATCCTACTGGTTCAGGGTGTCTGATCCTTACCTCTAGCCTCCGCCCTGAATCCCTTCACTCACATAACAGCTACTAAAGTCCGCTGAGAATTTGCGAAAGACTCTGCAACTCCCAGATGGACTAGTTATATTCATAGGAACATAAGAAATGTCATACTAGGTCAGACCAAGATCCATCAAGCCCAGTATCTTGTTTCCAAAAGTGGCCAATCCAAGTTACAGGTACCTAGCAGTTTCCCAAAAAGACATACAGGTTCCAGAATGCTTGTATTGGGGCAAGCATTGCATTACCCGGGTCTCCTTTGTTAATGGTTTATGGATCTTTCCTCCAGGAATTTGTCCAAAACTTTTTCAAACCCAGCTACACGAGCAGATTTTAGTACATCCTCCAGTAATGAATGCTAGAGTTGGATTATGTGTTAAATGAAACAATATTTCCTCTTATTAGTCTTAAACAGGTTACACCATAGCTTCATTGCATGTCCCCTAGTCTTTCTACTTTTTGATGGCGTAAAGAATTGATCTACGTTTACCTGTTCCACTCTATTCATTAATTTATAGACCTCTATCATATCTCCCCTCAGCCGACTGTCTTCTAGGTTGAAGAGCCCTAAGCTTTTAAACCTCTCCTCATATTAAAGGTGTGGTCACACTATGGAACGACAAAGAGGCATTATAATATTCTTTGTTTTATTCTCCATGCCTTGCCTTATGATTCCTAGCATCTTAGTTGGCTTCCTGGCTGCTACTGCACACTGGGCGGAGGATTTCAAAGTGCTATCCACGATGACACCTAAATCTTTTTCCCAGGTGGTAGTTCCTAATGTGAAACCTTACATCATGTAACTTTAGTTTGGCTTTTTCTTTCCTAGGTGCATAACTTTGCATGTGTCCACATTAAAGTTCATCTGACATTTGAACGTCCAGTCTTCCAATTTATCAAGGTCCTCTTGATATTTTTCACAATCCTCTTGGGTTTTAACAACTTTGATTAATTTTGGGTCATCTACAAATTTGACTCCCTCACTTCTTATTCCCATTTCCAGGTAATTTATAAATATGCTAAAAAGCAGCAGACCCATCTCAGATCCCTGTGGTACTGCATTATTCACCTTTCTCCATTGAGAAAATTGGCCATTCAGCCTATCTTCTGCTTTCTATCTTTTAACCAGTTCCTGATCCACAATAATACACTACCTCCTATCCCATGACTTTTTAACTTCAACAAGAGTCTCTCATGAGGGACCTTGTCAAAGGCTTTCTGAAAATACAGATACACTATTGACTGGCTCATCTTTGTCTACCTGTTTATTCACACCTACAAAAAAAATATAACAGGGTAGTACAACAAGTCGTTCCTTGGCTAAAGCCATGTTGGCCTTCTCCCATCAAACCATGACTATCTACCGGTTCAGTAATTTTGTTTTTTATAATGGTTTCTACCATTTTGCCGGCAACTGACATCAGGCTCACCAGCCTGTAATTTCCCGGATCACCCCTGGAACCCTTTTCAAAAATTGGCGTTACATTGGCTATTCTCCAATTTTCAGGTACTACAGATTACTAATAGTAGGTCTACAGTCTCATATTTCAGTTCTTTTAACACCCTCGGATGTATACCATCCAGTCCAGGTAATTTGCTACTCTTTATCAAATAGTTGCAATATACCTTCCTGATTTATGGCTATTTCTTTAAATACAATTTCAGTCATGGGTACCTTCCCTACATCTTCTTCAGTAAAGACCGAAGCAAAGACTTCATTCAGTTTCTCCGCTATGGCTATGTCCCCTCTTAGAGCCCCTTTTACCCCTCGATCATCTTATGGTCTAACTGAATCTGTCCCAGGTTTTTTGCTATGAATATACTTGAAAAAGTCTTCACTATCAGGGTCGTCCATTCCTGCTATTCGTCCCCTCTGCCGACCCCGAATAATTTCCCTGCATTTTGTATGGGGTGGTTAGACGTAGGTGGCGTGAGGGCGGGAAGTGGCCCCGGATCTACAGAGCCGATTCCAATGTGGGCCCTGTATGTCCGGGGCCGGCAGACTGTACGGGGAACTTATTCCACCTCTGAGATAGAATAAATTCCCCTAATCGGCAGGGAACAGCAGGCCTGGGCATTGAAAGAAGTAGGAGGGGGTAGAGGAGATTCCCCACAGACCGAACTTGGCCTTGGGGCGCCAGATTGGGGGTTGGGCTGCGGGGAATGCAAAGTCTGTTTGGGGGCCAGGGATCACGGTTCTTGAATGGGGACACGGTGCCATAGCGCCTGGACATCATGGTCCCACGGCTCCATTCAGGAGCCCTGACTGAGTTATCCGGGCAAGGCCTGTATGTGCAGGCTGACTGGGATCAAGTTCCCATCCTCCACATACAGGCCAGTACGCAATTCTGATCCCATAGGGCTAGATGTGCCCCACATGATCAGAATCATGGCTAACTCTCTGGGTCCGATTCCGACCGGGCACACAGAGGGCCAGGACATCCAGGATGGAATCGGGCCCTGTGCGTTTTTGCTTTCACAGCAAGTTTCTTCTCAAATTCTCTCTTTGCCTGCCTTATCAATCACATGCATCTAACTTGCCAGTGCTTATGTTTCCAGTTTTCATCTTTTGCCTCCTTTTTCTATTTCCTGGACTATTACATGGACCACCCAAACAATCAGACCCCTACAGATGGCACAAAATTCTGCTGCCCGCATCATCACTGGATCATAAATTCCTCCCTCCCCTGAGCCAACTGCATTGGCCTCCGGGATCAAATTCAAAATAGATCTCAACATATACAAGATCCAGCACAACTTGTCCCCTGAAATTCTCGTCAACATGAACACAAGCACAAGACCCAGATGACGTAACAGAGTGGAAACCATTCAGACCTCTAGCATCTACTCTAAAACCACCCAATCCACATCTGCAAGAGCATTATCACTAGCAGTACCGGCCCTCTGGAACTCCCTTCCATATGACCTGAGAGCCACCACTGATGCCAAAGTCTTCAAGAAGAAACTCAAAACCTACCTTTTCATAGAACACTACGGAGCCGTCACTTAATGCACAACTCCCCCTCCTCCCATTGACCCCTCCCCCCCGACAAAATCAGCTGACTCAAATCATGACATTTGTAAATACTGTATATACTGCTCTTTGCAAATAAGTTGCTATCAAGAACCTCCCACATGTCCCCAACCCCACACGACTATGTAATTTCATGGTTTTTTTTATCATGTAAACCGCTTTGATTATAGGATAAGGCAGTATATAAAACTTGTGAAAAAAATAAATTTCCTGAAAGATGTTTTTTTTGTTACAACAGCCTCTTTGACCTCACCTTTAAACCATGCTGGCAGGTTTTTGGACTTCTTTTCACTTTTCTTAAAGCCTGGAATATAGCTGGTCTGGGCTTCCAAGATAGTATTTTTAAAACAACACCCATGCTTGATGTAAATTTTTAACCTTTACTGCTGCTCCTTTTTAGCTTTTTTCTTGACTATTTCTCTCATTTTATCATAGTTTCCCTTTTGAAAGTTAAAAGGCAGTGCTGTGGATTTCCCTGCTGTCCTTCCTCCATTTATTAAATCATACGCGATCACGCTATGATCACTATTGCCAAGTGTCCCCAACATCCTTATCTCTTGCACCAGATCTTGGGTTCCACTAAGGACTAGGTCCAAAATGGCTTCCCCTCTTGTCGGTTAATTAACCAGCTGCTCCAAGAGGCAGTCATTTATTTCATCTAGAAACTTTATCTCCCTAGCATGTCCTGCCATGACAGTGACCCAGTTGATACCAGGGTAAATGAAATCACCTACAATTATTACTGCATTGTAACTTTTGTTAGCTTCCCTGATTTCTTTGAGCATTTCATCATCCATCTGTTCATTCTCACCAGGTCGGTAGTACACCCCCAATGCCATCACCTTCCTCTTTTTACATGGCATATTAATCAATAGAGATTCTATAGTGTATTTTGTTTCCTGCAAAATTTTAATCCTGTGTGACTCAATGCCCTCTCTAACAGAGTAGATAAAATGGGTGGAGGGGTTGCGCTCTGTCATTATGATATAATTTGTACCCGGTATCACAATGTACCACTGATTGATATCTCAGAGATAGGATAGAAGGAGGACAATCATATCTAACCTCTCATTCTTAAGCGTCCCTCCAGTCCAGTCCCTTTTCTCTGGGTGTGCTCCTGTTCCAGCAGCTTGGAGACTGAGTATGTCATCCTTTTGATGACACTGGAGTATATATACCACTGGCACCTCCCACCAGCTCCAGTATACTCAGTCTCCAAGCAGTTAGGGAGCAGTAACCCAGGAGATTAGGCTTACTGGAGAGACATTTAGGAAGATAAGTTCCTTTAGTTTCTTTAATTATTTTTATCTTGGGTCTCCCTTTTAGACAGTCAGGCAGCTGTGTGAGCAAGAGTGGGAAAGGGACCCCTTACCCCCCACCCCTTCTCTTTTGCCCTGTCTTAAATGTTCTGGCAGAGCAGGAGGAGGCTTCTTGGGAGTTTGTCAACGCCTGGCGGTTCCCGATCCCTGCTAGGGTGAGGAGCCATCTTGCAGTTTAATTTAACTGCCAGGGTTGCCTGCTGTTCCGTTCTGCTTCGGTGCTGAAGCCCTCGCGGCTGCAGAGCACGCGGGCGGAGCAGCATCGCCAGGGGAGTCTGCTCTAAGAAGCCACAAGGAAAGAAACAGATGAGCAGAGAGCCATGGCGGCAGACCGCATGGAAAAGTAGAACACACGGTCGCCGGCCACATGTTAGCAACAGGGCTACCGCGTCGGAGGCAGAGGAAAGGAAGATCAGCGTAGGAAGAGGTAGGCCTGTTGCGCTCACGCTCTTTTTTCGCACGTTTTTTTGCCGCTGGAGGCCCGATTCTTAACCGAGTCTCAATGGTGCTTTCGGGGCTGGTTGGCACGGAATCCCATTAATTGGGGGACTGGGATGCTAATAGTCCTTGTTGGTCCGGTGATCCATTATTTCTCGATTGTGTTAGAGGTAAAAAAAAAAGTTTGTCCAGAAACAAGGTTTGGCAGCAGACTCCCTGAGAACTGTGCATTGGCATTCTGTTGGCTCAGAGCAGTCCAGACACCATGCCAATGAGGCTGCAGTGTTTGGTGTCCAGCGTCCAGTGGGGAGCAATGTCAGAGACAGCAGTGTGCAGAGGCTGCGTACTGGAAGCGGTGTCCTTGGAACAGGGTATCCAATCAAGTATAGACGAGGAACCCCCTTTAGCCCTCTCCCAGGAGTCGGCGGGACCTGGGAGAACAATGGTTGAGTCTGGGTCACCGCCACCTTCTCTGTCAGATCATCCTGCTCTCCCTCTGCCGCAGCGCAGGCCCTCCACTTCGAAGGGAGTGGAAGGGGGGGGAGACACTGGGGTGTTTTTTATCCCAGAGTTTGTTTTATTGCTGCACAGAGGGTTTTGTCTGAAGCAACAGAGCGTACTAGATCAGGAGCCAGCGCAGGAGGGTGTGGCAAAAAGGGGAGCTGACCACAAGGAGCCGGAAGACGCAGAGGTGCCTCTGAAACGGACTAGACTGGTGAGTGAGGTGGCTTTACACTCCCCTTGGTTGGAGGCTCAAGAGGAGGAGTCCTCGGACCGGGAAAGGGGGGAGGACAAGGAGGAGCTCAAAGAGGGCAAGATTCCGTAGGAGAAACAGGCCAGGATTGTTCGGGTGTTCCGCCGAGAATAGTTGCCGGCGTTAATCAGTGAGTCCTTGAAGACCCTCAATATCTCCGCAGGCGTCCCAGCGGAGGAGGAGGCATTGGAGGATCCATTTATTCAGGGAGTTAGGAAGTCAGAAAAAGTCTTCCCAGTTCACCGAGTGGTTCGTCAGATGATCCAGGAGGAGTGGGACCAGCCGGAGTCTGGCTTAAGGGGAGTGCAGTCCATGTCACAATTATACCCCTTGCCGGAACACGAGAGAGATTTACTTCGGTCCCTAGGGTGGACGCGGCCATGTCGGCAGTTACCAAGAAGACAACCATCCCTGTTGAGGCAGTGCGGCCCTTAAGGATACCCAGGACAGGAAGCTAGACGCATTATTAAACAAGCCTTTGACATCAATGCCCTGGCTCTCCAGGCATTCGTGTGAAGGGCTTGGATGGCCAGGGTTGCCTTCAATGATCTCAGCAGCTCCAGCTGCCGAGTGACCTCCCTGCTTATCAGGAGTCTGGCGACGAATATGGCTTCGGTGGTGGCCGCCTGTCGCTATCTGTGGCTCCGCAACTGGGCGGCAGATGGTTCCTCTAAAGCTCGACTCAGCAAGCTCGCCTTCAAGGGAAAGCTTTTGTTTGGGAAGGACCTGGACAAATTGGTTAAGGAGCTGGGAGAATCTAAGGGAGGCAGGCTCCCAGAGGATAGACCAAAACAGAGTCACATTCCCGCGCCTGCACTGTCTCAGCCGTTTGAATTTCATAAGTTTCAGTCAGCTCGCGCAACACCCTTTCAGAGGAGACGCTTTCCCGCGAAAGGACAGAATTTCCAGGGGTTTCAGGGGGCAGGAAGGGGATTTGGGGTCTCTTCCTCCACCTCGGGTCCTAGGAAGCCACAATGAACCAAGGGGGACCCGGGCCGGCTGGTGGAGGGCGGGCGCCTGCGGCTGATTTCTCTGCTTGGATTGGGTCACTTCCAATCAATGGGTTCTGGAGGTGCTTTGAGAGGGGTATGCCCTCGAACTGGCAAGACCAATCCCACCATCGTTTGTGCAGTCGCCTTGCACAGCCCTGTCCAAGACCTCGGCAGTAAAGGAAACCTTGGCGCAGCTTCAGCTCCTGGGAGCGGTCGTGCCAGTTCCCAAAATCCAGTGTGGCTGCGGTCGGTACTACATTTATTTTGTGGTTCCCAAAAAGGAGGGTTCCTTCCGTCCGATTCTCGACCTCAAATGAGTCAATCATTGTCTCAGGGTTCCTCACTTTTGCATGGAAACCGTGAGGTTGATAATAGTGGCAGTATGGCAGGGAGAGTTTCTAACGTCTCTCGACCTCATAGAGGCGTATCTCCAAATTCCCATCCGCTAGTCACACCTACAGTTCCTGTTGTTTGCGGTACTTATGGGACACTTTCAGTTTCAGGCATTACTGTTCAGACTGGTAACGATGCCTCGTACCTTTACCAAGGTGATGGTCATAGTGGCAGTGGCTCTTCGCAAAGAAGGAATCCTGGTCCACTAGTACCTCAACGACTGGTTAATCCACAGCAAGTCCAAGGAGGAGAGTGTAGAGGCAACAACCAAGGTAGTCAGTCAATCTCTTGAGGAGCCGGGGTGGGTAATCAACTTGTCCAAGAGCAGATTGGCTCCCTCCCAGGAGATCAAGTTTCTCGGGGCAAGGTTCGACACCCGCTTAGGCAAGATGTTCTTGTCAGTTCAGAGGACGAGGGAGTTTTGGCGTCTGGTGGGTCAGCTTCTGGCCATGAGGGCGCCCACCGCTTGGCATTATCTCCAAGTTCTGGGGACCATGGCGGCGACAATCAAGCTCGTACCCTAGACGAGGGCCCACATGAGACTGCTCTAGTGATCCCTTCTCCGTCACTGGTCTCATCAGCATCAGCCTTTGTCCATTGTGCTACCATGTCCTCCGGTGACCAGGAGAGCCCTGGACTGGTGGCTCCAGCCAGGGAAGCTGGAGCAGGGGATGCCTCTCGAGTCCCTGCGGTGGATTCAGTTGATGATAGATGCCAGTCTGGTCAGTTGGGGGGGCTCACTGCAAGGGGCACTTTGCCCAGGGGTGCTGGAATGCCCTGGAGGCTTGGTGGTCAATAAACAGGGTAGAAATGCGAGCAGTAGCACTGGCACTCAGAGCGTTCGAGCGCTAGATCCGACAGAAGGCAGTCCAGGTGTTCTCAGACAATGTTACTACAGTGGCCTATATCATTCGGTACGAGCAGTCCTCCCCTGGAAGAGGAGGCAGAGCGGCTGCTTGATTGGGCCGAGGTCAATCTCCAGGCTTTGTCGGTGGTGCATGTAGCCGGGGTAGAGAATGTCACTGTGGACTACCTGAGCCGGGTCAAGGTGGATCATGGAGAATGGGAACTCTGTCAGGAAGTGTTGGACCAGGTGGTACACCGGTGGGGTCCAACAATCATGGACCTCATGGCAAGTGGGGGGTCGGCCAAAGCAAGCCGCTTCTTCAGCAGAAGAAAGGAAAGGATGTCGGAGGGCCTAGATCAGTGATGGCTAACCTTTTTGAGCCCGAGTGCCCAAACTGCCGCACAAAACCAAAGAATTTCCTCAAAGTGCCAGCACGTCAATTAAACCTTAACAACAAGATTTTAGTATCTAAAAACTCTTTATAAAGTTGCCTGAACTATGTAACATCATTTGTAAAGTTTGGAATCTTTGTATTGTCAGAGAATCAATTTGATTCACAATCCTTTGGTTTTCATTTCAATTTATTGGCAATTTATAATGTTTTAATGATTTCATTCAATTTAGAAACAGGAAGGCAATAATTAAACTGGGAACCCCAAAAGCCAAACTTGGAATGTACAACAACACTGTAGAAATAAAACTATAAATTAATTTCCTCTTGTACTAAACAAAGCACAGACACTAATGATGCACATTTCCCAGAGCTGACATATTCCAGTTAATAAATTCAAAATAAAGAGATATCTTTGTACCTTTTGTGCATTTTTTTCAGTTGCAATTGTTCCAGCCACTTTCTTCTGGTTTATTTGTGTCTTCTGCTATCTCTCCATCGTCTGCTGTCCATTTCTCCTTTCTTCTCTTCTAGTTTTTTTCCATTCTCTCTCTTCATCTGCTTTAACATAATAATCTTTCTCCTTTTTTAGTCTCCCAATACCCGGCCAATTGTACATTTTTCTTCCCTCCCACACAAAATATTTTTCCCCTCTCCATTTCACTCTCCCAGCCCCATCCCCTTCTAATCTCCCCCAACATCAGCTCCCTTTTAATTCCAGCCCCACCCAGTATCCGCTCCCTTCTAGTCCCCACATCAGCCCATTTCCAGTCCTGGCCCCCCATCAGTCCATTTCCAATCCTATCCGAGTCCCTTCATCAGCTCATTTCCAATACCAGCCTCCCATCAGCCCATTTCTAGTCCGTTCCTAGCCCCACCATCACTCAGCCCATTTCTAATCCAAGCCCCCCATGAGCCTACTTCCAGTTCTAGCCCCTCCATGAGTCCATTTCAATCCAAGCCCCCACCACAGCCCATTTCCAAACTTAGCTCCCCCAACACCCAATTCCCAGTCCTATCCTAGCCCCTCCATCAGCCCATTTCCTGTCCTAGCTCCCTCCCCTAAGAGCCCATTCCAAGCCCCCCTTCCCATCAGCTATTTGCAGTTCAAGCCCCCTTCCACTCAGCCCATTTCCATTCCAAGTCCCCCTCCCCATCAGCTATTTGCAGTTCAAGCCCCCCACTTCCCCTCAGCCCATTTCCATTCCAAGCCCCGTCCCCATCAGCTATTTGCAGTTCAAGCCCCCCACTTCCCCTCAGCCCATTTCCATTCCAAGCACCGTCCCCCATCAGCTATTTGCAATTCAAGCCCCCTTCCACTCAGCCCATTTCCAGTCCTAGCAACCCCCCCAACCCATTACCAGTCCTAGCCCCCCATAGCCCACTCCCAGTCCTAATCCCACCAGCCCATTTCCAGTCCTAATCCCCATCACCCCATTTTCAGTTTAAGCCCCCTCATAGCCCATTACCAGTCCTAACCTCCCCATCAGCCCACTCCCAGTCCTAATCCCACCAGCCCATTTCCAGTCCTAATCCCCCAGCACCCAAGTTTTAGTTTAAGCCCCCCATAGCCCATTATCAGTCCTAACCCCCATCAACCCACTTCCAGTCCTAATCCCACCAGCCCATTTCCAGTCCTAATCCATCACCCAATTTTTAGTTTAAGCCCCCCCCCCATAGCCCATCACCACTCCTAAACCCCCCCAGCACCCATCACCACTCCTACCCCCCCCCCAGTGCCCATCACCACTAGTTTCCCTTTCGCGGCTCTGTTAAGCCCGCGGGGGCTGATGGGAACTTCCCATCAGCCCCCGCGGGCTTAACAGAGCCGCGAGGGAGAAACTCTCCCCTCGCGCTCTGAAAGCCGGCGCGTGTGACAAGCTGGAAACAGGGAGCTGATACCGGGGAAGGCAGGATCTGGAGGGCAGGCTCTGCCAGGCACAGGGGGGGCCCCGCGGCACACTCGATTCTGCCGCGGCGGCCCCGGAAGCGGCAGAAGACATCTTTTTTTTATTTTTTTAAATGCGGACCTTCCCGCGTGCCAGCTGCAAGGCCTTCGCGTGCCACAGCTGGCACGCGTGCCATAGGTTCGCCATCGCTGGCCTAGATGCTCTCGTTCAGAGATGGCCCTCGGAGGGGCTTTTGTATGTGTTTCCTCTATGGGTCCTCCAGAGCGTAGAAGCCCATCCAAGACTGGTAGTTCTGATAGCCCTGGATTGGCCACGGAGGCCGTGATATGCTGACCTTGTGCGGCTACTGGCCGATTGCCCCTGGTGACATCCGGTGAGAGACAACCTCCTAATTCAGGGTCCAGTCCGGATGCCGCAGATGGGTCGATTCTTGCTTACGGCTTGGCACTTGAAAGGGCAATGCTGCAGAAGCGTGGGTACTGCAGGATGATGATCATGACCTTACTAAATGTGCAGAAGCGTTCGACCTGTCTCTCATAAGAACATACGATATGCCATACTGGGTCAGACCAAATTCCATCAAGCCCAGCATCCTGTTTCCAACAGTGGCCAATCTAGGTCATACTTACCTAGCAGTTTCCCCAAAAGACACAGGTTCCACAATGCTTGTATTCTGGTTAAGCATTGATATCCTGGGTCCCCTTTTAATAATAGTTTATGGACCTTTCCTCCAGGAACTTATTTTCTTTTATTTGTCTTAAATAGTTTACCCTGTAGCTTCATTGCATGTCCCCTAGTCTTTCTATATTCTGATAATGTAAACAATCACTCTACGTTTACCCATTCCACTCTGTTCATTAATTTATAGACTTCTATCATATCTCCCCTTAGCCGTCTCTTATGTGAAAGTCTGGTGCATCTTTGAGGGCTGGTGTGTGGTCCGGGAAAAGAGGCCTATGGCGGTCTCTGTGCTGGATGTCTTAGACTTACAGGCCGGGTTTCAGAAAGGCCTGGCTGCCAGTTCCTTAAGAGTGCAGCTAGCAGCTATTGCCTGTTACTGGGGTAACGTTCAAGGTAAGTCACTAGGGGTACACCCAGACGTCGGGCAGGTCCTTAAAGTGGTGAGAGGTTTACGGCCTCAGCAAAGATCCTCACTCCCTCCTTGTGACCTCAATCTCGTGCTTAACGCACTAGCTGGGGATCCCTTTGAGCTGATAGGGTGAGCCTCCCTGAAGGACTTGACCCTCAAAACAGTGTTTTTGGTCGCGATCTGTTCAGCTAGACGTATTTTGGAACTCCGGGCACTTTCATGTCGGCCTCCATGCATGAGCTTTTTCAAGGAAAAGGTGGTCCTGCGGACGGTACCTTCCTTTTTGCCCAAAGTAGTCTCCCCCTTTCATTTGAATCAACCGGTTTCTTTTTCGGCCTACTCAAAGGAGTAGCGCAGGACAATGGATGCTCGTTTGCACCGACTGGATGTGTGCAGGGTCCTGAAGCACTATATTGACAGGATGGTGGCGTTTCATAGATCAGTTTGTTTGTTTGTCTTGTTTGGGGGACCACAGAAAGAGGAGGCGGCAGCCAAGGCTTCAATTTCCAGATGGATTAAGGAAGCCATTGCTTCAGCGTACAATCTGAAAAGAAGACCCATGCACGGGGTTTTCAGGGCTCATTCTAAGCGGGCGCAGGCAGCCTCGTGGGTGGAATTCAGTCTGGTTCTGCCGCTAGACATCTGTAGGGTGGCTACGTGGGCCTACGTGCATACATTCACCAAGTTCGTTCGCTTAGATGGTCAGGCAGCCGGAGATGCTGAGGTTAGGGGAGCGGCTCTTTGGTCCGGTATCGCGGGTCCCTCCCATTCTTGAAATGCTCTGTTACATCCCAAAGAAAAGGGACTGGACTGGAGGGACGCTTAGGAAGGCGTAATTAGAGCTTACCTGCTAATTAGCATTCCTGGTGGAACTCCAGTCCAGTCCCTGATCCCACCCAGGTTTCTGCGAAGTGGCGTCTTCGGCCCGAAGAGGTTATATGCGATAGTGTTATTCCCTTTTAGAAGGCTCATCGCTGAGAGGGTGGACTCAGAGCGGCAGAATGGACAGGTGGGTGCCCCCTGTCCAGAGACTTTTGAGGGGCAAATTATGATTCAGGTAAGTCTCCTCCTTTTCTTCGCGGAGGTGGGGAAATCCTCCTGGGGTAAAGGGGGAGGTAGTATGAATAGTGATAGGAGAAAGGTTAAGAATGGTTTACAATTTTTCTGGTTAGTTATAGTTAGTGGAGTTTTTAGTTTTACTCTGTTTCATTGTCTCTCCGTTACGTTTGTTTTGTCAATAGGATACTGGAGGTGGTGGGAGGTGCCAATGGTATATATACTCCAGTGTCATCAAAAGGATGACGTACTCGGTCTCCAAGCTGCTGAAAGAGGAGCACAACCCAGAGGAAAGGGACTGGACTGGAGTTCCTTCAGGAATGCTAATTAGCAAGTAAGCTCTAATTACTCCTTTAGTGTTATATATTCTAACTCTGCCATCTTTTTTTTAAGACTTCTAGAATTTACATACAAGCATTTTAGATGTCATATTTTATTCATATTAATATGGTTATCGGTTGTTATTGTTAAGTGTCAACTCATGGCGACCTTCTGGATAGTTGTTCTAAACTGTGTTCGGTCTTCAGTCAGGCGGCTCACTGTTGACAGAATGGCATCCATAACTGCTGTTATTGTATTGATCCATCTCATTGCTGGCCTTCCTTTTTTGCGTTGACCTTCTACTATGCCATGCATGATGTCTTTCTATAATGATCTCTCTCTTCGCATGACATGTCCAAAGTATGAAAGTCAAAGTCTTGTCATCTGAGCTTCTAAAGAAAATAGGTTTGATCTCTAGTATTGACTGATTTGTTCTTCGGGCAATCCATGGTATACACAGTATTTGTGACCAGCACCATAATTCAAAGGCATCAATTTTCTTCCTGTGTGATACGAATGTGACATGCTTTGCCATGAATGGAATGGATACAGCAGACATGTAGCTATTGGAAGTTATTATAGGGCATAACAGCTTGCAGAATGGCCACAGTAGTCCTGTAAGATATTAGGGGTTATTTTAGAGCATACACAGCTTGCCTGTGAGATATTAGGGGTTATTATAGGGCATAAACAGCTTGCTTGAAGTGGTCTGAACTAGTATAGTGAGTCAGAAGCACTTCTCTGTACATAAATTGTGTATGAAATCTATATCCAATCATAATCATGAGAATTTTGCTTTCACATGAAGCTCACGCTGTAGTATCCAATGAAAACACATCTCTGATAGAAAACAATTACTGAAACTTGTATATCAAATGTGGAACTTTCCAAGGAGAGGGGAACCGTACTGCACCAGAGACAAAGCAATTCTGTTTTGGCAGCTTTCCCGGATTCCTTCATCGTGGAAAGTTCCTCCGATCGCTGAAGTGACACTACAATATCCGGTATATATATATTGATGCATTTCATTTCATGCTAGAACTTATTAGTCATTTTATGCTAGAACTTATTATGTTAGAACTTATTAGAACTTACTTATATGCATTGTATGACTTATAATCTTTTATTTACTATGCAATAAACAGTAGCTTAGTATTACTATTTAATTGTGCCTGGTTTGGATGTCAGTGAGGACTCAGAGTGATTTGTTATAGTAATACATAATGGCGACGAGGATGGGATGGTAGGTGACTTAATTGATATTGCAGCCAGGTGATTTAATCAATAGAGAGGCACGCAGTGCACGGCAGAGCTCTGTGTCGATTGAATCCCATTTGGCAGAGTGCCAAGAAAATCGCTGTTTTGGCAGAGTGCCCAGACATGTTTAAAAGCAAGAATAAAAACTTTAGTGCTAGTCCACCCATCCCAGGATGGACGGATACTCCTTATGAGACTTTTGCTTTGCAATTAGGGGATAATGGGTTTGTAGAATCATGGAATGCATTTTTAAAGTTAGCAATGCCCCTTGATGTGGAAAGAGTACTCAAGGGGCTCCCCGGGAAACCGGGTGATGCAGTTACCCCAGGAAGACAGACCTGGGTGTTGTTAAAGCAAGCAACGCCCCTTGATGTGGAAAGAGTACTCAAGGGGCTCCCCGGGAAACCGGGTGATGCAGTTACCCTGGGCAGACAGACCTGGGTGTTGTTAGCAATGTCCCTTGATGTGGAAAAAGTACTCAAGGGGCCCCCCGGGAAACCGGGTGATGTAGTTACCCCAGGAAGACAGACCTGGGTGTTGTTATCAGCCTATCAAAAGGTTCACTCCCAGCTGCAGAACAGGCAGCTGGAATTGAGCCACGTTGAGCACAAACTGCTAGAAGCAGAAGGGAAAGTAATAGTTTTGGAATGCCATCAGAAGCTATTGCAGGATAAGCTGGATCATTATCAGGGGATAGCAGGAAAAGAAGCAGTAAAAATAGCACAAAATAAATATAGAAAGAGGAAAGGTAAGGTCAATAAGCAGAAAGTATATAAAGCAGTGGCTACTGCCACCGCAGAATGGGACCCAGATAGGTGGGATGGAGATATTTGGAATTCCTCAGACCCGGATGGGTGCTTGGGGGAAGAAGTGAAAGAAGAATTACTATCTAGACAAGCTCAGCCCATTAGTAGGAGACAGGAAAAAACTGTATTGGGGCCTGGAAGACGCCCTATACATGGTTATGATGGGCAGCCCCAATATCTTACTGAGTTGGTCCCTCACACACGAATGAGGACCACTGTGGAGGATTTTATACTGACCCGGTTCTGCCAGCAGCCAGGAGAAGGGGATTTGCAAAGGCTGGTTAGGGTCTATGATACTGGAGGGAGAGGAGTGAGTTTAGATGCCCAGGATGTTTTGCGGTTCATTACACTAAGCTGTGAGTCTGTGATACAGAGGGCAATTCAACAGTATTTTCAGGATCATGTGGGGGTAGGGACTCAGAATTTGTCCCAAATTCTGGTAGCTGGGTATTTGGACAAATACCCCAATGAGACAGATATGCCAATTTCGGAGAAACCATGGTTTACATTGCAGGATGCACATATGCCCCTTGACTCACTTGATTGTTTGTTTAATTCCCAAGCAGATGAAGCAGCTTCGATATCAGTGGCGGAAACTACGCAGCCGATTGAGCCGTATCCTTCTGAAAAAGCGGTATGGCTTCAGGGTACAGCCCTTTGGGCACACCGAAAAAGTGGTCACTTTGGAGAAAAAGCCACCTTCAGGTGGGCTCAAAGTAGGGGAATCCCATTAACCCTTGATATCATCAAGGAAGTGATCAGTCACCGCCCTGTTTGCCAGCATTCCCAGCAACGGGCGGTGCCTCACACAGGGATGGGGCATATTGGACGTGGACTACTGCCAGGGCAGATCTGGCAAATGAAAAAGGTTTTGGGTCCACTAACAAAGTCAAAGTGGGGGCCAAAATATGGATTCATGAAACTCAAGGACCGCCATCACCTGGGGAGGTTATTGCTGTAAGTAAGGATAAGGTGTTGCTGGTAATGCGACCTGGAAAGGAGCAATGGGAATATATCCCCGAAGACAAGTGTTATTTAAGAGAATAAGGTATATCTTTTGTATTTCAGACCCCGTTCCTTGGCATCCTTTCATTATGTTGGTGGGTATCCCTAAGTGAAATATGGACCCCTGGAGAGCTGTTAATCAACCAAACCTCGAATCAAAATGTACTGGAGCTGGAAGAATGCCACCACAGAGCGACAACAAGATAATTTCACCTGCCCTGCCAGGCAATGATGTAAGATCCTGAATCTCACTACTTCCGGACAATTGTGGGCAGGTGCCCCTCAGGCGGGGGGTTATCAGATGGCATATGCATTACACCAAGAAAATGGGATGATTAAACTTTAGCAAATCGTATGCATAATGCCGGAGCTGGCATTAATGATGCATTGGCTTTACAGGCCCGGTGGGTTCCCACCATTTGGCACCCAGTCCAAGAGTATGCAGCTATTTCTTCTGGACTTCTGAACTTATTTACTCAATATACGTTGAATATGTCAGAAAACATAACCCGCTTTGCTAATTGGACAGTATGTACTTTGCAAGCTATGACAATTATTGAACAACGCGATAGGTTTCAGGCTACACTCCTATCCGGAAATGAACAAATTTGGAAACAAATATTGAATGTCACTAATGAATGGTTGATGTATAGTGCTTCTAAAATGCAGTGCAATGAGACTAGTTGCACCGGACAAGCTACCGTATATAATGTAACTAAGATGCAAATGTGTAAATTCATAGTATCCACTTGTACTGAGGTGATAGGAGGAACAATCTGTCGCATCCAATCTAGTGTATATGAACCTTGCTTATTGCAGAATAGTGTTAACATGTGCAAATTCATTATTATGCCACCAGTTTATGAATACTTGATTGAAATAGCTCCACAAGAAGTATGCATGGTAGTCAATACTGAAGTTATACCTAAGATGATTCTTCCCTTTGTGGGTTGTTTGAAGAATGTAACTACACTACGGTGGCATATTGAAACCTATTTACTTTATGCTGTTACTCATAAAGCTGTACATCATTATTGGACGCCCATACCAATTGATGTCCCGAATTGGGATCTAAATTTGACAAGATTACATAAGCTGTTAAATGATTCTGCGTTGCTGCATGATCATTTATTACGATTAAACAAGACCATTGCAATGCACCAAGTGCATACCGTGCTGATGGCAGATAACTTGGCATACCTAGGATCCAGTATTGCCAAGGCTACCTCCCATCATTGGTATGACATTTTTATGGGTCCCCCTCGGCTACTAGTGTTTTAAATATGTTGGTCCATCCAGCTTTCTTACTGGTGATAGTTGTTTTTATCCTCTCCATCTGCAACTGCTGTATATGTCACAAATTAATTGGCCGTCAATTTGGTCGGCATCCTACATGTACTACTGAATCCATTAGGACCGAATGTGATACGAATGTGACATGCTTTGCCATGAATGGAATGGATACAGCAGACATGTAGCTATTGGAAGTTATTATAGGGCATAACAGCTTGCAGAATGGCCATAGTAGTCCTGTAAGATATTAGGGGTTATTTTAGAGCATACACAGCTTGCCTGTGAGATATTAGGGGTTATTATAGGGCATAAACAGCTTGCTTGAAGTGGTCTGAACTAGTATAGTGAGTCAGAAGCACTTCTCTGTACATAAATTGTGTATGAAATCTATATCCAATCATAATCATGAGAATTTTGCTTTCACATGAAGCTCACGCTGTAGTATCCAATGAAAACACATCTCTGATAGAAAACAATTACTGAAACTTGTATATCAAATGTGGAACTTTCCAAGGAGAGGGGAACCGTACTGCACCAGAGACAAAGCAATTCTGTTTTGGCAGCTTTCCCGGATTCCTTCATCGTGGAAAGTTCCTCCGATCGCTGAAGTGACACTACAATATCCGGTATATATATATTGATGCATTTCATTTCATGCTAGAACTTATTAGTCATTTTATGCTAGAACTTATTATGTTAGAACTTATTAGAACTTACTTATATGCATTGTATGACTTATAATCTTTTATTTACTATGCAATAAACAGTAGCTTAGTATTACTATTTAATTGTGCCTGGTTTGGATGTCAGTGAGGACTCAGAGTGATTTGTTATAGTAATACATTCCTGTCTTGTCTTTTTCACTGTCCAACTTTCAAATCCATATGACATTATTAAAAATGCCATGGCTTGAACAAGTTGAATTTTTGTATGGAGAGAGACATCTCTGCTCTTGAGAATTTTGTCTAAGTCCTTCATAGCCATTCTACCAAGAGCAATGCGTCGTCAGATTTCTTGACTGCTTGTTGCTTGTTTATTGATAGTTGATCCAAGTAGGTTACAGTTGTTCATTATTTCATGATTTTTGTCTTCTTTACATTAAGGTGCAGGCCCATTTTAAGACTGTTCCTTGATCTTGAGAAGCAAATGTTTCAGATCGTCTTCATTTTCAGCCAGTAATGTGGTATCATCAGCATAGTGAAGGTTGTTGATGAGTCTTCCACCAATCTTAAAACACCTCTCTTGTTTTCATACAATCCTGCTTCTCTGATGATTTGTTCTGCAAATAAATTAAACAGGTGGGGGAAAGTATGCCCCCTTACACCTTTGCTGATTTTAAATCATTCTGTTTCTCCTTGTTCCGTTTGAACGGTTGCTTCTTGATCAATGTAAAGGTTGAGCACGAGAACAATCAGGTTTTCTTGTACACCCATGCTTCTTAATGTGGCCCAGAGTTTCTCATGGTTTACACAGTCAAAAGCCTTGCTGTAAAGTACACATAGATATCCTTTTGGTATTCTTTAGTCTTTTCAAGGATCCATCTTCTATCCATGATGATGTCTCTCATTCCTCGCCCTTTTCTGAAACCTACTTGCACTTCAGGTAGTTCTCGTTCCAGGAATGGTGTAGTCTCTGTTGAATAATCTTCAGTAGAATATGGCTGGCATATGGGATCAGAGCGACTGTGCGATAATTTCTACAGTCAGTTGAATCACCTTTCTTTAGTGTTGGTATAAACATAGATCTTTTCCAGTTAGTTGGCCATGATATTTCTTCCAAATTTCCTTGTAAGTATGGTAACAGCTGTATCAGATTGCTGTAATACTTTTATGGGAAAGCCGATTTTGTTCTTCCTCTAATAGTTTCTGCTTCTATTTCCTGTCATGTGTCATTGTAGTACTTCTCCTTGTCTTATCTTTCTGCACGTTGAAGATCTCTGAATTCTGTGACTGCCTTTCTTTCTCCTTTGACTTTTGCTTCTCTTCGTTTCTGAGCAATTTTCAGAGTTTCATCAGTCATCCATTTTGACCGTTTTTGCTTTTTCACCTTTTGTAGAGACTTCTCACTTTCTTCCAAACACAGCCTTATTGATGTCTTCCCATAAGTCTTCTGGAGCTCTGTCATATGTATCTAAAGCAGCAAATTGATTTTGCAGTCTTTAAATTTCAGTGGTATATTCTCAAGGTCATATTTTGCTACTTTCATAAGTGGCTTGACCTTTTTCAACTTTAGATTGTGTTGGCATACTAGTAGATGGTGATCTGTACCATAGTCAGCTCCAGATTTTGTATTTGTTGATGGTATAGAGTATTTCCATCATTGACTTCCACAGATGTAGTCAATTTGATTTTTGTACCATCCATTGGGTGAAGTCCATGTGTACAGTCGCCACTTGTGTTGCTAGAAGAAGGTGTTTGAGATGAATAGATCGTTGGTCTTGCAGAATTCTATCAGTTTCTCCAGCTTGATTTCTGTTGTCAAGTCCATATTTTCCAACCATTTTGCCTTCTTCTTTGTTGCCAACGTTTGCATGACTATCAGGATATCCTGTTTGCATTTTCTGTCACTTTCAGCTTGTACTTGTTTATAGAACTCAACAATTTCATTCTCTTCTGCGGCTGTTGTTGGGGCATATGCTTGAATTATAGTTGTGTTGAAAGGCATTTCTCATAGACAAAAAGAAATTAAGCAATCACTGACTGCATTGTTTTTCATTACAGTTCTTGCAAGTTTCTTCTTAATTATAAATTCAACACCACTTCTTCTTTGTCTTTCATTTCCAGCACAGTAGACCATGTGATCATCTGATGCAAAATGCCCAGTGCCAGCCTATTTTAGTTCGCTGACACCCAACAGATCAAGTTGAACATGTTCCATTTTATTTTAGACCACCTCCAACTTCCCTTGGTTCTTGCTTCGTATGTTCCATGTCCCAATATGTTAGACATCTTTGCAGCTTCTGACTCTCATTTCATGCACAGCTACATCAGCAGTCAGTCGTCCCGAGGATTTTGATCCAACCACATAATAAATGCTGGCTTTAATCTGAAAAGTCTTCAGCTCCTCCCCAATAGCTAGTTTAGTGCCTTCTGACCTGGGAGTCTCATCTTCCAGTACTATGGAATTTGTGCAATTTGTTTTGTTGTGACTATCCATTGGGTTTTTGTGGCAAGATACGGAAGTAAGATTGTCAGGCCTTTCTTCTGCACTGTTTAAGTTTAGTGCTATTGCTGTTGCCACAGAAATATGATCCTCCGCCGCCAACACTGTCCCATTCTACTGCGGCCCAGATGGGTGGTTTGTCTTGGTCTGGCACCTCAGCTGACACCTGTCCATCTTGGGAGACCCTGCCAGTAGTTAAACTACCGATAGCTTAGCCCTCAGCATCACTGATGCACACAAGCCCTCACAGCATGACATGCTGCAAACCAAGTGAGGGCTGGTAGGCAGGGGTAATTTGGAATCTTTAAGCTCTGTATTTTTATTTATTTTATTTGTTACATTTCTATACCTCCCCTTCCAGAGATCAGGGGCGGTTTACAAGGAACAAAAATGAACTTTTTACAGGTAACCTGATTTGCAGGTACGGTCAGTGGGTTGGAGTTACAATTTTTTAGGAACTATGTACAACTTGGCTATATACAGGAATTTTCATGCTTACATTTGTTTTATATGGCCTTTATCTGGGTTGGGTGAGCTGTCCCTGTGGTGCATGTGTGTTTGGATATGAGTTTTCTGTACCATAGTGCATAGTAAAGAGGTGGGTTTTTATGTGCTTTCTGAAATCTTTGAGGTCTTTTGTTGTGCGGATGTGCAGTGGGAGGGTGTTCCAGATATTGGGTGAAGCATAGGAGAATGCTCTGGAGCTGCTGGTTTGCTTTGTTTTTCGGATGGAGGGTGGGATTGTTAAGGAGTGAGTGGCATTCTCCCTGTGTGTTCTGTTTGTTGGGGGTGAGGAGGAGGGTTGAGAGGAAAGAGGGAGCAACATTGTTGATGAGTTTGAATGATGTTACAAGTAGTTTGTATCTGATCCGGCTTTCTATTGGGAGCCAGTATAGGGCATATAGGAAGGGAGTGACATGGTCAGTTAGTCTGGCTTTGCAGGTGATCTTGGCTGTGATATTTTGCATTCATTGGAGTATGTGGAGACTCTTTGCCGGTAGACCCTGCAACAGCCTGTTGCAGTAGTCGAAGTGTGGGGAGATGATGGATTGAATGACCGCTCTGAAGTCGTTCTCTTCAAGGAGTGGTCTTAGTTGTTGTATGGATTTTAAATTTGTAGAGGATTGTTCTGGCTGTTCATTTCAGGTTGGGTACCATGCTGAGGGAGGTATCTAGGACAACACCGAGGTATTTAACTTCCTTTTTGACTGGGATTTTGGTGTTGTTGATGTTGATGGCTTGGGGTAGGGCTGTGTCTTGGTTTCTTGTGATGTTCATCGCTTCCATCTTTTTGTAGTTTAGGCTGAGGTTGTTGAATTTCAGCCAGGAGTCAGCTTCCTTAATACATTCGTACAGATTGTTGTAGTTGGGGTTATTTACATCTATGGGGAGCGACAACATGATGTCATCCACATAGATGTAGTAGTGGATGTTGTGTTTTTGGAATATGTGGGTGAAAGGTTGAAGGTGCAGGTTGAAAAGGAGGGCAGAGAGGGCAGAACTTTGTGGTATGCCTTGTTCTTGTGGAAAGATGTTTGCCGTTTTTTTCCCTATTTGGATCGTGAACTTGCGGTCTGAGATGTATGATTTAAACCAGAGCAGGACTAGGCTGCCCAGGCCAATATATTCGAGCCTTGCAATGAGGGTTTCGTGGTTTATAATGTCGAATGCTGAGGCGACGTCTAGAAAGATTAGGAGGAATGCTCTATACCAGGCGATCTACCTGTAAATCACGGAGGGGTCAGAGGTAGATTGCCAGCCCCACTTGGCTCCATCTCTCCAGCAGCTCGCCCTGTCACTAGGAGAGAGCTCGTGCCAGCAGATCGTCTACCGAGGGCTTGCGGCCGCTGCTGATCCTTTGCCTGTCTTTTTTCCCTGCCTGCGAGAATCTTGCCTGCAGGTGTATTGGGGGCGCTTGTAGTTTTTGTGCCAATAGTTTTTGGGTACTCCTGGGGGCCGTCGTCCGTGCCCTGCGACGAGACGCCACAGGCGTGGTTTCATACCTCGTCTCCTGCCTCTCAGAATCACCCATTCCTGCCCCCACCCCAACACCCCTTAGAAATGTGTTATATACTGGGTGATATCCATTCCCCGGGCTTTACTGGAATACACTTACCGTATTAGTTGTGTTGTGTGCTGGTCGTTGGTCGCTTTCATTAAACCTTTTCGGGCAGACACAACAAAGTGTCAAGAATTTGGTGATTTTGGCGGGCTTTTCCAATTTTGTTCTAACTTGCCTATGCCTTGCCTTCGGATTGGTTCAAACCACTGTGACTTTTGCTTGCCTCTACAATTTTATTTCGCCTTGCCTATGTGTTGATTCTACACTGTGTGCAGAATTTATTAAATCGCGTGTGGTGGTATTTGAACTTGTTTTGCGGTATTTAATTTCATCTGCTTTGCTGGACAGGTGTTTGAGTTTTTTTGATGATTATTTGGTGGCATTTGATTATGGTATCAGTATGATGAATTCTTATTTTTACTTTTAGAACTGCATGTGTGGTTTTGGCATCTCCAGTCCTTGTATTGCACATCATCCAGAGGTCTTCAGTTCCTGTTGATCTTTAATACTTTGGGACAGTGACAGTTTTGGACCAGATTCAGCCAGTGTTTATACTAACTTAGCAGCCACCCCAGTATAACGAAGATGAGTGTTCCAAAGAAGAGCAAAACCTACCACTTTCATGATGAATGGGAAATGGACTACTTCTTCATCATGGTGAAAGACAAGTGTTGTTGTCTAATTTGTAATGCCCCAGTATCCTTGCCCAAAAAGGGTAATCTGGAACATCATTATAAGGCTCTGCATAGCAATAGGTTTGATGCTGATTTTCTACCCAAAAGTGAAATTCATAAGAACTTAAATCGAAATTGACTACTCAGCCAAGGTCAAATTCGGTCAATGCAAGCATAGAATCCTTCAAGGTCAGCAACCTGATTGCAAAGAAATGCAAACCTTTCACTGAAGGGGAATTTGTATAAGATTGTTTTCTTGAAGCAGCTTACAATCTTTTTGAAGGATTTAAAAATAAGAAAGAGATCATAGCTGCTATTCAAGATGTACAATTGTCAAGAAACGCTGTCGTGCGGTGAAAAGAAAAGATGTGTGGAGACACAACTGAACAATTGTTGAGGATGTTTCAAATTGTGTTGCTTTCTCACTTGTCGTGACTCCCTGCCTAGGCTAATGGCCGGTAGGCAAAAGGGCTGCCTTATTTGCCCTTTGAGTATTGTCCCAAGACTTTGGCTGCTAGCAATGAATGCTGGGACTTGTAGTTTCAGATACTCTCAAAGCAAAGTAGTGTGACCACACAGTTTGTCAGGCAAAACAAAGAAATTTATTTCAGGGTTTCTCCCTTGCATCAAAATTCATAGCGCAAAAACAAGGCAAGGATAAGTTCTCCAAAGTAAATGATGAACAGGAACAAAACAGGCTTAAACATCAAAGTCAGGAATATTCTTTCCACAGCAGCTGCACTCTACTTCCTTCAGATAAATGCCTTTCACTGCTATGGCTGCTAATCACATCAGGCAAACTTAAAACTTCCAGCAAGAGTTTCTTTCTCCCTCAGCTTGACAAAACCAGGTTAAACAAACTTCTTCTCATGGCCTGAGCCTAGCACATGTTCAGGTCATGATTGTTTGTCTTACAGAATGAGCATTCCATTTCTGCTACGTCATTATCACAAGGAGTCTCATACATTTCTACCTGCATTTCTGCAGCAGCTTCACTTGAGTTATCTTCCTGGGAGCTTATATCAGAAGGTTTACACTTTACACTCTGCAGAAACTCATTCAGCTTTCCTAAAAAGTGTTCTTTCTGCTCTGCACCAACATAGTTTAAAGAAGGAGTTTCTCTCTCATATAACAGCTTTTCAACAGCCTCTAGTGCTGACTCACGGCACTTACTTGAACTGTTCCTGTTCCTGCCTGGAGCTGCTCTCACTGCCTCTTGTCTAGCACAGCATTCAGCGCTTTTCCTCAGCTCTCTGACCACGTCTTCAGAAAAGCCTCTGTTAGGAACTGTAGCAAACTTGTCTTCCCCACCTCTATTGCTTGGCTGGCTCTCTGAGCTGTTTCCCCACGTGGAAACAAACCTCTCCAGCTTCTCTTCTCTGGGATGCTTTAGGACAGGTTCCAACCTTGGTTCCACTGCTTTCTGAGAGTAAGAATCAGCAGGCCTTCCTTCTCCTCCTCTTCGCTCCTCGTGGCTCCCTTTCTCCTGGCCACCTTACTCCTGGCTCACTTTCTCCTGGCTCCTTTTACAAAACTCTGAAGCAGTTTTAAAATGGTGCTTCTTTCCAGCCACACCCTCCTCTCTGCACATGTGAGAGCTGTTAGGGCTCAACCTAGCTCTTACGTCACTGCTTGGGCAGGGCTTAGCTCTAGCTACTGCATGTTTCGGTGGCTTGTGGTTTCTATGGGAACCCTGTTTACATCTGTCTTTAAAGGTACATTCCTCACTTTTCTCCCATTCCATTTCATCCACACAGCTCTCCTTATCACACACTACAACTGGATGAATCTACAGACACAAGAGACATAGCCCAGTTACTAGTCTTTATCCGAATGGTTTTTGAAGACTTCAGTGTTAAAGAAGAACTACTTGGAATGATTTCTTTAAAAGGGAGAACTACCGGTCAGGAAATATTCAGTTCTTTCCATTCTTTTGTGACAAAGTGTAATCTTTCATTGCATAGACTTGATTTCATCACTACTGATGGAGCAAGAGCAATGACAGGTGAGGTTAACGGTTTCATAGCCCTCTGTAGACAGCATGACGACTTCCCAGATTTTCTCTCTCTTACCACTGCATCATTCACCAGCAAGTTTTGGCAAGCAAGAGACTCAATACAAGGACTGTCATGGACATCACTTTCAAAATTGTAAATTCAGTTCGTGGAAGATCACTTCAAAGACGGCTTTTCAATCTTACTCTTGATGAAGGGGCAGAGGAAATCATTTGGCACACAGATGTAAGGTGGCTAAGTAAGCACAAATGTCTACAAAGATTTTGTGATTTGCTAAATGAAATAAGAAGTTCTTTGAAGGAGAGGGGAGATGACCAAGCAGAGTTGGAAGATGAGGAGTGGTTATGTGATCTGGCTTTTCTCGCTGACTTTACAGGAGAACTAAGTGATATGAACCTTGAATTACAAGGTAAAAATAAATGCATTGGCAAGATGATGAGTAGAGTTTCATTCTACAAGAGCAAATTTGAGCTAATGATGACTGACCTTGCAAACAAAACTTTTGATCATTTTCCTAATACGCAAGATCATCTGGGACAATATCCAAATTTTGTTTTTCAGAGAAGTATGTGACAGAAATCTGTTCTGTTAGCCAGGAATTCGAAAATAGATTCTGTGGCTTCCAAAAAATTGGAACAGTTGTGGAGTACTTGTCATACCCATTCAAAGTAGATGTGGACATTAAAGAAACTGCAGTTGCTATTAGTAAAAATTACTCATTGAACAAGCCATCTCTTGAAAAGGAAATATTAACCCTTAAAAATGACATTTTTCTCAAGACCTGTGCTGAGCAAGAATCGTTTTGGAAGCTAGTGCCTAGAGACAAATTTCCCAACTTGAGAAGATGCAGTGAAGCTGTACACTCATCTTATTTGTGTGAATCTGCGTTTTCCCATCTGAAAATGACAGAGTACACAACGTTCTAACATGACAGATGAACATCTCCAGGAATCCCTAAGACTGGCCCTCAAGCAATATTCATTCAACTTCAAAAAGCTGGTGGATGAAATGCAGGCTCAGACGTCTCACTAATGAGTAAGAGCGAAATATTAAAGATTGTGCAAGATCAGCCTGGATCAATACTCGACCTAAATTTAACACAAATTACTCAATAAAAGATAAAGAAAGTTATTACTGTCACGCTCCCCTCCTACAGGCCGAAGGCTTTATAGCAGGGGTGACCGCAATCTTGCTTCCAAGTGTCCTTTTACTAACCAACAGCAAGGGTTGCTGGGATATGTAGTTTTAGGTTTCACTCTCACAAAATGTGTTGTGGCACAAGGGTCTTTTGGAACAGATAAATTTATTATTGTTGGGTTTTCCCTTTCACAGAGGTTCTCAGGCAATAAGCAAAGCATAGAATTCTTTCCAACTTAAACAGGAAAACAGGAGCAAATGAAAAGTAGAAAATAAAAGTGGAAAAACTGTTTCTTCACAGGAACTCAAAAACATCCAAAACAACTTTGTAATTCTTCTTACACAAAGCTTGTTTTAACATAAGTCCAGTTTCTCTACAATACACATAGAACAGACCCTCTTATATGAATCAGATGACTCAGGAATATCAGCTACGTCAATAATCGTATCCTTACTTTTATTCTCACAGCTCTGCTTAGGAGTGTGGTAGGCGAAGGCCTATGATCCATGATGTCTGAAGTATACAGACAGGCCTAACTAGCTTGACCTGTAAATGAAGCATGTGGAGAGGTCCAAAGGAATTGCACATCCCCCAATATGCTGCTGTAGAATTAGAACTCAGTAGAATAATAGACAAAGCATGGAAAAATACAGAAAAATATGTTTAAATGCACACTGATAAGAAAATATAGCTGTAAGGGAATTACCAAACTGCTGACAGATAGGTTACAGAATCCTGCTTCCCTACACGTACTGAACAAGCAAAATGGCCTTGGCAATAAAGGAGTAACAAGTTGATGAACTGGCCATTGTATTAGAGACTAGAGGGAGGGTGAGCAGTTACTGAGCCCACATGAAGAACATAATTGGATAATCATATCAGTACCGGGACCAATAGAAGAGGTACGGGAGATACGGGAGGTTACCGGGACCAATGAAATGTTTTACTATGTCTAGAATTGTAGAAAAGTCTATAAAAGTTGTTGTATTGCCAGAGAACATCGCTCAACCATTTTGAACTTGTCTTGTTTGAGACTTGTTTGAGACTTGTGCACAAATAAATGATTTGGACCTTCTGAACTGACTCCTGATATATTGGTTTGTCTGCGCTCTGCTGCTACAGGAGAACTTCTGAGTTGCAATCCTGGGATAGCCACTTGCAGCTGCTCCAGAAAGTCTTCCCTCTCAATGGCCGTGACTTCCTCTAGTTCAGGAACTTGGTTAGTACGTAAGCTCTTCCTTATGGTTTTTACCTCAGCCTTAAACCATTTATCAAGAGTATTTCTGTTAAGTGCTTTTACAGCCGTGCTACCATGGCACTTATTAGCACTAGCTCTTAATTGTTTCACAATGTCCTCAACAAGACTCCGGCTAGGCAATAATTCTGATGTACCTTTTCTGCTGGCCCTGCCCTGTCTGTGCTCGGAGCTCTCTTCCCTTCTACAGGCCAATTGCTTGACCCTGTCTTCGGGTAGCTCCCACAACGGCTTTGGCTTAGCTTCAAGGTAACCAGGAATGAACCCACCAGAATCCCTCTTGCCTGGAGCTGGGTTCCAAGACTCCCTCAGTTGCTGCCTTCCTTGCTGAAGTGGCTTAGACAATTGCAGAGGCTCCTCTCTGCCCTCTTGTCTGTCCAGTTTCTCTCTCTGCTGCTGACTGTTCTCTTGACGGTCCAGCTGGCTGTTACGCTGACTGCTCTCTTGGCTGTCCTGATTCTCAGTGCTGCTCTGAAAGACTGGCTCTGAAGCCGGTTTAAAACGGCTTCCTTGTGCAGGCACGCCCCTCTGTTTACTCTGGTGCCTCTCATTAGAGCTGCTTTCAGCTCTTACGTCATGACCATGACTGAGCTGCATTCTCTCTGAAAGCTTCTTGCTGCCATGGAAACCTGGCTTGCTCTGGCTTTTAAAGGTGCAGTGCTCGCTATTTTGCCATTCCATCTGCTCAGGAATGCTTTTGGTACCACATTACTCAATAAAACTTTAAGAAAAAATGTACTTTCCATTTCCCTTCGCAGTTCTTACTGGATCTTCATCTCTCTGTTTTGTTTTTGCTTAATTTGCTTAACAGCTGATCACATCCAAGTAAATGACAGAAGGTCCATTAAAAATAGGGGGGGGGGAAGAATCCTCCAACTTTATTAGGTTAAAATTTAATTTGAAACTAATTTGAAACATAATTTTCATGGTGGTAGATCACCGGCACTTTTGGCCGGAAAAAGTAAATCACGACCTGTTCGAAGTTGGACATGCCTGCTCTGTACTTAAGGGCATTTAAGTTACTTTTGTCTTTACTGGAACCTCTCTGTTGATATGCCCCAACATTCACCCTGATTCCCCCAACAAACCTAACTTGCTTCTTGGTGACTTCAACCTTGCATCCTCACAACCCTTCTTATCTAACACCTTCCTTGAAGCAATGAATAATCTACATTATAGACAAATTGTAAATCTCCCCACCCACCAACGAGGTAACCTACTTGATCTCATTTTTGTCCCAGCCATAGATACCTATACGACAAGTCAACTTGATCTTACAATAACTCCTGTTCCCTGGTCAGACCACAACCTTATAACATTTTCAATTCCATCTACAGATAATTCAAAAAATTGCACAATTATCTCCTCACCTATTAAAAAATCCTCACGTTTTAAACCATTTGATAAAGATGAGATCATTTCCCAAGTTATCCCAAACCTTTCTAAACCAGCTGGAACTATCAATGAAATGGTATTAAACTGGAATGACACCTTCAGTCTTTATGCCTATAAATCCACCACATCCAATCAATCTTCATTCAACAAGAAGACATCAAGAAAGCAGAATGCACCTTGGTACACCCCTGATTTACGAGCCTCTTTGCTTCAACTGAGGAAACTAGAGAGGAAATGGAGACGTGCTATAAATCCCTCCAATCAAGACGCTTACCTAGTTCAATTAAAATCCTACCGCGAACTAACCTTTGCAAAGAGAAAAGAATTCCATTCGTCACTACTTAATCGTTCTCTTAACAAGCCACGTGAACTCTTCCAACTAGTAAAATCCTTATCCAGAGAACCTTTCATACCTCAACAAGAACAAATACAGCCTCAATTATATGCTAATTATATTCAATCAAAGGCAATCAAAGTTACATCATTGTCAAAAGAAATCTCTCATCCTCCCAGCATTCAGTTTCCACTAAACAAATTTACATCTCCTTCTCCAAGTACCATTGAGGACATTTTAGCCACTATTAATACCACCACAGCTCCAAATGATCCATGTCCAGCTCATTGGATCAGAGCTTTGAAAGTGGAGCTTAGCTCATACATAGCATCTATAGCAGACAAATCATTCACCACCGGTGTTTTCCCAGCAATCCTCAAGCAGACATCAATTCGACCATTGCTGAAAAATAGCAAACTTGACCCAAAGAAGGAGGACTCTTATCGTCCAATTTCTAGTATTCCCCTATTAGCTAAAATTCTAGAAAAGGTGACCTTGAGACAGATCCAACAACATATCGATACTGAAGCCCCTTTAGACTCAAGCCAACATGGTTTTAGGGAAGCACATGGAGTTGAGACTCTTCTTGCCTCTTTAATGAATTCCCTTATCATTGCTATAGATAATATCAAGACCGGAGTTGCATTGGTCTTCCTAGATATTGCAGCAGCATTTGATTCAGTTAATCATGAACAACTTCTAGTCCGCCTCCAGGAGAAGGGAATACAAGGAATTGCATGGGACTGGTGCAGGTCTTATCTAGAAGACCGATGGCAACAAGTTCGAATTGATAACAATACATCTTTTCCATTCCAACAGAAACAAGGTGTTCCACAGGGTTCCTCTCTATCAGCATTGCTTTTTAACAGCTATATGCAACCAATCTGTAATATTGCCCGTACCTTTGGTAAATCTGGTCTTATCTATGCTGATGATGTGCTGTTGTTCACACCTATTAATGTGATTAGCCCTGATTACACAGTTTTAATTAACTGTTTCAATTCAATAACCGATTGGCTGCTCACTCAGAACCTTCGAATAAATTTTAAAAAAACTGAAGTCCTTATCGTTACAAGAAACAATGACTTCTCTTCATCACCTTCATTAAGAGTACGAGACGCTGATTTACCTATTAAATCCACCATTCGATACTTAGGTGTCATTCTCGACCAGCGACTTGAATTTAATGAGCATATAAAGTCCACAGTAAAATCCATTTATCACAAGATTAATACTTTACGACACCTAAAACCCATGTTAGACCCCGATGATTTCCGCACAACATTCCAAGCGCTAGTCACCCCACATTTTGACTATGCGAATATTATCCTGCAAGGCCTACCTAAATCTACGCTTAATCCATTACAGCTTGCTATGAATGCAGCAGCTAGATCACTATGCGGAATTACAAGGAGACAACACATAACCCCCATTCTAATGGAGCTTCACTGGCTCCCAATAATTTGTAGATTATCTTATAAAACACTTCTTATGACCTTCAAAGCGTTCCATAATATTTCACCTCCTTCAATCTCTGATCTACTCATTCATACCCAAAACAACAGATCAAGAAGATCTACAACTGAAAATACTCTAGTGATTCCAAATGAATTAGTCAAATGTACTCAAACTACCATTAAAAGATCATTTTCATCCTTTGCTCCAAGGTGCTGGAATAAGCTTCCATTAAACATCAGATTGATAAAAGATATATCGCAATTTAGAAAAGCTTTAAAAACCCACCTTTTTTTACAACACTTCTCTTACATCAATATTTCCCCCCCTCTCACCCCATTATCTCAACTCAGCAATAATAGTTAAATGATGATGTTAGACCGTTCCACCTTATGATATTTCACTGTATGTACCTGCTCTGTTAAATGTTATTACGACATGTCTCTATACCCACTCAAGATCTCTAGTCTGATGTAATGCTTTTATTTAATTATTTATATGTTATTCCCCAGTTAATCCTTGTTTTATTCCCCTGTTACCTGTAACTTGGACAAGTTCTCTAAATCTGAGTGTATTTTGTTTAATGTAAACCGCACTGATGTCAAATAGCGCGGTATATAAGAGCTGTTAAATAAATAAATAGCAAGGATTGTATCATAAAGGAATTCTTGGCTCACCCATCTTGGTGTCAGTATTCTCCTCTCCTCCCTCCAGCTGGTTCCTGGGATGAACCTCTTCTATTTTCAGGATCTCTTCTGTGGGATCCGTACAGTAGCCTCTTCTGCCTGTTAGAAAAATGGAAAAATTACTTAATTGATAGAGAAAGGTAAGACTTCAGAAGAGCAACACTTGGATAAAAGTAACCGGGCCTTCTCCCTCTATGCTCCTTCCCTATGGAACTCCCTTTCTCATGAGCTGCGGAACTCTCCAACCCACTCAGAGTTCCGAAAGAAGTTAAAAACTCTTCTTTTCCTTGAACATTTTTCTCTTCCACCTTAGTACCTAACTTTCTACTGCCACTTCCCAGCTCCTGCCCTCTCTAAACCTCTCATGCAGCCATCTGGTATCCTGGTATATACCTCTGTAAATAGTTGTTCTTTGTTATTGTAATTAGTTCTCCTTGTTACCCATTATATCTGTTACTTTGTTCTATGTAAAGAGTTGAAACACACTGCCTTAATCGTTTTATGTAAACCGTCTTGATTTGTAGAAAGACGGTATATAAAAATCTGTTAAATAAAGTGGGATGATTGGAATCCTGCAAGTTCTGAAAATTAAAGTATCCTGGTGGAAAGCTTTATGAACCTTCTGTAGCAATGATATGGAACCAAGGCAGGGAACACGAAGGAGAAATTTCACTTGCTGTTAATTTCCTTTCCTGGAATCCTGCTAGACCAGTCCAGACAAGTGGGTTAAGTCCCTCTGTCAGCAGATGTTGGAGACAGAGAAAGTGTCAGAAGCCTCAACAAACAGGCTCTGGCATAGAGAGATGCTCCCCTAAGTGTCACCCTCAGTATGCTTATGCAAAAGCAGAGGAAGCCCCATGTCAACCAAAATGCATTAAAACGCCCCAGGGGACCTGGAACGGTGAGTACCAACAAGTACAACTATGTACAAAGGGCGTAGGCAGGCTAAACTGACTTCTGAGCCTGAAACTGAGATCACAGCCTGTCCTTCCAGAAAGCTGTATTAAATGAATGACGACCCAAGGCTGTTGCTGAAGAATGCAGTGAGGGGTGGGTCCTGGACTGGTCTAGCAGGATTCCCGGAAAATAAATTTCTTCTTCCAATTCATCCTGCTAGACCAGTCCAGACAAGTGGGAAGTACCCAAGCTACATCCCTGCTGGGTGGAAAGGAACGGCCGCTTCCACCACAATGGCCCCGAAATGCGCCTCGGCCCAAGCTGCGCCATTACCGCCGGTTGAGGTGGTAGTGGCGCGTGAAAGTGGATAGAAAGGACCAGATGGCCGCACGATAAATGTCAATGGGCAAAACATACAAGCGTTCCACCCAAGATGCTGCCTGAGCCTGCGTGGATTGCGCATGAAGCCCCACGAGGATGGACTTGTTATGCAGGCTGTAAGCGGATTCGATGGTGTGCTTGATCCAGTGCACAATCATAGCCTTGGACACTGCCAGGCCTTTACGCGGCCCAGCAAATAATACAAACAGGTGATCTGACTTCCGAAAGGAAGCTGTGACCTTAAGGTAGCGACGTAAAACTCTCCGGACACTGACTGCTTGAAAATTGTCCGGAGATTCAGAGCCTTGTTCCTTCGGAAAGGAGGGTAAGGAAATGGTCTGATTCACATGAAAGGGTGAAAGCACCTTGGGTAAGAAGGAGGGCATGACACGAAGTGACACCCCTTCAGAAGTGAATAAGAAAAAGGGCTCTTGACAGGAGAGCGCCTGTAGTTCCAACACACGCCTGGCTGATTTGTTAGTAACTAAGACCATCTTTAAGGAAAATTCTCTGAGACTAGCATGCTGGGAAGCTCAAAGGGAGTCTTCATAAGACTCTGGAGAATGAGAGAAAGGTCCCAAGGAGAAAAAAGTGGACGGAGTGGAGGCCTTAGTGTGCAGACCCCACACAGGAAACGACTGATGTCTGTGTGAGATGCAAGCGAATGCCCCGCAATAGGGCCCCTGAGGACTGCTACTTGTACTAAGAGAGAGCTGAGAGCAAGACCATTATCAAGCCGTACTGTAAAAATACTAGGATTTCTGGAATCTGCACTTACCATGGAGAACACTGATGAGCGCACCATGACTCAAACAAGCGCCATATGCGAGTGTAAGCCAACGATGTGGATGGGCAGCGTGCTTTAAACAGAATCTGAACCACCTTAAGCGAATAGACTTTATGGACTAGACACTACTTCTTAAGAGCCAAGCCGTAAGCGATTAAGGAGCCGGGTTGTCCATTTGGACAGGGCCCTGCCTCAGGAGACAGTGGTGAGAGCCCAGCGGCAGGAGTGAGGTCACTTGCAGCCAACAAGGTCCGCATACCACGGGTGCAAGGACCAGCTGGGTGCGACCAGGACCACCAGACCGAGGTGAGACTTGATGCGATGAAGACACCTCCCAATCAGTGGCCATGGTGGAAACAAATATAACAATGAGACCACTGGCCAATGCTGGGCCAGGGTGTCTATCCCCTGATAGCCGAATTCCCTGCAGCGACTGAAGAAATCAGAGACTTTGGCGTTCGCACCAGTGGGCATGAGGTCGAACCTGAGTTGGTCCCAGAGACTCAATACACTGGAAGGCCATCAGATGGAGATCCTACCTGCCAGGCTCCAGAGTATGCCGACTGAGAAAGTTGGCTTGAATGTTGTCTACCCCGGCAATGCGTTGGGCTGAGAGAGATTGCAAGTGCCGCTTGGCGCAAAGAAGTAGCAGCAACATCTCCCTGGCGACTCCCAGGGCTTTTGTGTCACCCTGTTGGTTGAGATAGGCCACTGTGGTGGCATTGTCGCAGAGGATGCAGACAGAGTGATGGCAGAGTAGTGGGAGAAAGGTCTGCAGAGCAAGGCGGACTGCTCGCACCTCGAGCTGATTGTAGTCCTGCGTTACTAGAGACCAGCGAGTTAGAAGGGCCCATTGCAGGGGTCGCACTTGGGCTCATGTCCAAGGGACGACATAGATCATCGCTGCCATGGCCCCCAAAACTTGAAGATAGTCCCACCCCAGGGCCGAGCCTGAAGGCAGAACATTTGGAGTTCGCCTGAGAGTCTCTGCAGCTGGCGAGAGGAAGACCTGCCCAAGGCGGGTGTCAAAGTGGGCTCCCAGGAACTCCAGGGACTGGGAAGGACTGAGACAGCTCTTGGCATGATTGACTTCCTAGTCTAGATGTGCCAGGAAAATCACGACTTGGGAGACAGCTGCTAGAGCCTCCAGATAAGACTTTGCCCCGATGAGGTAGTCATCCAGGTACGGATGTATGTGGATACCCTGCTTCCGCAGAGGTGTTGCTACTACAAACATGACCTTGAAAAAGGTACATGGAGCTGTTGTGAGACCAAACAGCAATGCGCTGAACTGAAACTGGCATCCTAGCACTGTAAAATGCAGAAAGCGTTGTTGATCCAGGTCCAGAATGGGTTGAAAGGAGCCATCCTTCTTTGGAACGGCAAAGTAGATGGAGTAGTGTCCGGCAGTGGTCTCTGGTAGAGGCACTGTTCAATGGTCCAAGGTCCAACAGGCAGCGGAGAATGAACTGTATGGCTTCCTGCTTTGTCCCCGAGCCACAAGGGGAAACTATGAAGGTATCGTGTATAGGATAGGCGCATTCTAGAACATTGCCGCAGTAGACAATACTGAGGACCCATTGATCGGTGGTGATCTTTTCCCACTTGTGGGCAAAATAGGGCCAGATGGCCCCCCACTGGAGGCATCCCGGAGTGGGCCAGAGGAGCGTCAGTGGGAGGAGCGGCTAGGGCCGGCAAACTTTGAGGGGGCAGAGAAGGAGTCCTTTGTCCGATACACAGCCCAAAAAGGCTGCGACCTAGGGGCAGTCCTGGAGGATGGAGGCCCCGAATACCAACCTGGTCGGTAACGCCAAGAATCTCTGAAACTCACCTGGGAGGAGGAAAAAGGGGATGAACTCCGACCCGAACATTGGTTAGCTGTCTTTGGTCTATCCTCTGGTAAGCGCCTGAGAAGCAGTTTGCATCATTTCCTGTCCTTGAGATTCCGAGAGGCATAATGCATCCACCGCCTGAGTAATCAATGCTAGAAGTTCCTACTTATGGAATAAATTGACATCTTGAACTGCCTCCTGATCTTTTGCTTGGTCATCGGAAGGAGACCACTCCCCGTCTTTCCGATCTGAAGATAGAGGGCTATCCTCTATGGAGAGATTATCCTGTTCCATTGCACCATCCAGTGAAGCTCAGGAGATCTCTTTTACAGGCCGTGTGGACTCTTCTGAGGTGGACTCAGTCAGAGTGCGCTTTTGTGCCCTGTGTGCTGCCACTGCCACTGGCCTGGAGGAAGAAGTACTCACTTTGAGGGAAGCTGATGTGGATGCCCAAAGGCCTCAAGCTTGCCTGAAGAGGCACATAAATTCGGCCAAATCTTGATCGATGTTGCTTGCACTGGGCTGCTGTGGCTGCCGCAGGAGTAAAAGAGGAAGAAGAGGGCCATCCTCCGAGGGAGAGAACGGAGATAAGGCCCTGGCAGCTGAGGAGGGAGCTGATGCATCTTGACGTAAATTGAAGGACCCTGCAGGCTCTTCCTCATGTAGCAGTAAAGAGAAATTAGACTTACCTGCTAATTGTTCCTTGAGGAACTCCAGTCCAGTCCCTCACCTGTGGGTAGTGCACCTCCTCACGCAGCATGGAGACTGGGTATGTCAGAATTGACACACCACTGTACATATCCTGCTGGCACCTCCCACCAGCTCCCAGTGATCTAATGACAAAGCAGACTCAAAGGAGCAACAAATAAGTAGCAATAATATTAAATACAACATCTTAACTCTTAAACTGAACTAAATCCCCCTTAAATAAGAGGATAACTCTCCCTCTCCCGCTTGAAGGAAATAGGACAGAAAGGAGAGAGAAGAAAGAATACAGAGTATACATTGTCTGAGTACAGAAAAAATTTGCTGATTTTCTACTGCCTGGCTGCTGTCACCCCACACAAACACAAAGACTCTGCGGAGGCTGACAAACCCCGGGCAGGAATCGGGACTGGACTGAAGTTCCTCAAGGAATAACAATTAGCAGGTAAGTCTAATTTCTCTTTCCTTATCGTCCCTCCAGTCCAGTCCCTCACCTCTGGGATGTAACAGAGCAGTAAATTACTGGGAGGGACCTGTCCACCTGGACCGCAAAACCGCAGACCCGAAACAGGCATCTCCCGCCACTTGAACATCTAGGCGATAATGTTTACTAAAAGTATTCAAGGAAGACCAAGTGGCTGCTCTGCAAATCTCAACCGGAGGAACCAAGCTATGTTCCGCCCACGAAGTCACTTGCGCTTTAGTAGAATGAGCCCGCAGCCCCATGAGCACCTGACGACCTTGCAAGATATAAGCTGATGCTATTGTTTTACGGACCCATCTGGAAATTGAAGCTTTGGCTGCCGCTTCACCCTTACGCGGACCTCCAAAGAGAACAAACAAATGCTCAGACTTGCGGAAGGACTCCAAGACCTTCAAGTATCGCCGAAGAACTCTCTTTATGTCTAACAAACGCAAGCTATGGTCAGATGCGTTCTCATCCAAAATATCCAATACTGGCAAGAAGACAGATTGATTCACATGAAATGGCAAAACCACCTTTGGGAAACAGGACGGAACGGGACACAGCACCACTTTTTCCCTAGAGAAAGTCAGAAACAGTTCCTGACAGGAGAAGGCCTGCAACTCTGAGTTACATAAGAACAAAAGATATGCCATACTGGGTCAGACCAAGGTCCATCAAGCCCAGTATCCTGTTTCCAACAGTGGCCAATCTAGGTCATAAGTACCTAGCAGTTTCCCCAAAAGACACAGGTTCCACAATGTTTGTACTGGGTCAAGCATTGATATCCTAGGTCCCATCTTAATAATGGTTTATGGACCTTTCCTCCAGGAACTTGTCCAAACCTTTTTTAAACCCGGCGTTAGTGTAGCTGGGTTTCCTAAATCCCGAAGAAGGGGATTAGCAAACCCTCTGCCAGCTCCCCGGAATCCTCTAAAACTTTGACCTCGAGAGGAAAACCTTCCTCTTTGAAAGCCTCCCAAACGGGAGATACGAAAATGCCTGAAATCCTGAGGTTGACCCCGCGAAGGTAACGGAGCCCAGCCCTGCTTCGGCTTATCTTCCGGCAAGCGACTCCCTTTTGATTCCCCCAAATCTTTGATCAGCTTATCAAGATCCTCTCCAAACAAGAACTTCCCCTTAAAAGGAAGTTTGCTAAGACGCGACTTGGAGGAACTGTCCGCTGCCCAATTTCTTAGCCAGAGATAGCGGCGTGCTGCTACCAAGGAAGCCATGCTATTCACCAAACCTCTAATAAGACCATAGTGGACACTGGCTAAATAAGCTGAACCTAACTCTAGCCTTGTCACATCCGCTAACTGCTCCTGAGTTTGTTGTGCTGGCTGTTGCAAATGCTGCGACCAGCGAAGACATGCTCTCGCTACCCAAGCCCCACAAATAGACGCTTGTAGAGACAGAGCATTAACCTGAAAAGCTTGCTTCAATAAGGCGTCCACCTTCCGATCCTGTGCGTCCTTCAAATCCGCTCTCGCTACCCAAGCCCCACAAATAGACGCTTGTAGAGACAGAGCATTAACCTCAAAAGCTTGCTTCAATAAGGTGTCCACCTTCCAATCCTGTGCGTCCTTCAAAGCTGCACTGCCTTCAAACGGAATGGTAGTCTTCTTCGTGACCACTGAAACTGCTGCATCTATACGCGGAGAACGAAACACCTCACGTTCCTAATCAGCCAAGGGATAGAAACGATTCCTAGACCTCATACCTCACAATTCTACCTCCGGCAAATCTCATTCATCCTGGATCATCTGCTTAACCAAACGGTGAACTGGAAAATCAGCCTGTGACTTCCGCACAGCTTGAATGAGAGGATCCTCCAACCTCTCATCCTCCGCTGGTACCACAGACGAAAGGCTGAGAGCCTGAAGCGACTCCGTAATGAGCGCTGCCAGTTCCTCTCTCTGAAAGACCCGGATAATCCTCGCCTGATCTTCAGGTTCTTGAATCTCACCTTCCTCTAGTTCCTCCATTCCGGCTTCCGGCTCCATATTGAAGTCCTCTCTTTCCAGCCAGTCCAACCCAAGAGGCTGATCCTCCACCGACCGATCCCTCTTAACCGGTCTACCGGCACCACTTCCAAACCTTTCTATGGCCGCTTGGCCTCCTGCGGCCCCAAGTAGCGAAGCATCCGCAACCGCCCCCTGTTGCTGCAAACAGTAAGCCTGATGAAGCAGCAGCACAAAATCCAGAGAAAACCCCCCCCCCCCGAGCACCGCTCCAGCCGGCCTCGGAGTAGTGGTCCTACCGGGCATAGCCAGGTTTGTAATAAGAGGAGCGGATGGCCACACTCCTAGTGACTCCACTTCCGCAGAAGCTGTAGGACCCTGCGCCACCAAAGCAGTCCCTTCTTTAGACTTATCCTGCCTTTCTTGCTCCATAGTTAGCACTTCAGATGCGCAACCACGACACCCTCCCCCCCCCCCACATCCGAGAGCGAGCCCCGACAGGAACCACACACGAGGCACTGAAGACGCATAGTCATTAGCGCTACAGAATCTGAGCCCTTTAAGAGCTCAAAACAGTGAAAATTAAAGAACCTCCTGCAAAATTAAACAAAATATAACCAAAACTAAACAAAAAGCTAAATCGTTTATCCCAATAAAGCTGTCTGTGAGAGAAAAAACTAGTACTGTGATTAAAAACCGTGGGAAAAACGGCCCGCGAAGCTCCTCAGCACTGCTAACTGCCAAAACATGTTTTCCATGCGTTAGCAGTCATCAAAACATCCCCCGACAATAACAATAGCGATCAGAGAACTCACCTCTGCCTCCGGGACCTCTGGATCCTTCCCTGCACCTCGAATAAAGCAAAGGGAATCCTGCAAGCAGCACAGCTGTGAGATACTGACAGCTGGCAGCAGCAGCAGACAGAAAGAGGGGGAGGAGAGATGGAAAACAATCACTGCGACTCTCGTTCAGCTCAGCCGTCAGTCGCGGAAGAGGGAAGCAGGGAAAGGCAAGTGAGCCTGTAATTCCGGTGACAGGCTCTTTCCAGTTACGGGATATATGAACTTATAATTAGAAAATAAAAAATAAGGGATGCTGCCCTCTGTTACAGGATCTCCTTATTGCCCTGTGCTGAACCGTTGAGACCAAGTCTTCTTCCCCCTCTCAGGATAAGCTGAACAGGTTATCCTGACCCGGAGCTCCCGGAATGTCCCAGACTGAGCAGTCAGTGGGAAACTTCAGGGCCACACCTCATGTGCGCCCCGAAGACCTCCACCCTATTAAGCTCCGAGTTCCACTGACAGAGATCCTTAGCCCTTTAGAATGGCAGGCTGCCAGGAGTAAAGAAAATATTAATTACACTTACCTGGTGTAACCCCTATAGTCCCAGCAGGGCTGTGGCGTAGGCAGCTAGCCGAGCTATTAGGGCACCTGACCTTTATATTGGAAATAAGTGTAGTTGTGAATCCAAGTGGTCAAGGTTTAAAGGATTTTATTTCCCCTCCCGGGGTTTTCGGATTTTCAAAACAGCAACAGAGGAAAACTTAGGATACAAAAACTGATGAAACTTAAAGATAGCAGACTTGCTTTTAACTATAACAGTCACAGTAATAGTTATCCCAGGCAGCTGATAATCTCTTCTTATCTTCTATCCCAGTTATAAACCCACTGGTTTGAAAGTTTCACAATAAAGAAGGATTCTCATCAGCTATCATTAGAGAGCATTCCATGTCCTCCAAGCCTGGAATCAAACAGCTATCTTCTGTAATCATTGGCTCTATATCATTATCCTGTGGATAGAAAGTCTGTGTATATTTTAACTCTGTGTCTTCACCAGAGTTTCTCAAACAGTCTTCATCACAGCAAGGCAAGTAACTACCATTCGTTTTATAGTGGCAAGGCAGAGAAACACACTTCCTGGAATACCGTTTCCCTTTGTCAGCTTTAGGCTCTCTGCTCCTCCCATTCACTGGTAGCTCACAGCACTGGTCCTTATAGCAAACAGATTTCTCTTTCATCAATCTGTGCCTTGGCTTCTCTAGCATACAGTTGTCAGACTCATCCATACAAACATCTTCAATAACCCAGTCTCTCTCAAAGTTTGGAGACTGTTTTTCATAAGCCTGCCTCTCAGGTACAAACGGCTTTCTCACTGGCTCACGTCTCCCACACTCAGCTAGGTGCTGGGGAATTTCTCTTTGTATCAAAGCTGGGTATTTCTTTTGACTAACCTCCCAGGTGGAACCTTTTCTAGTTCCTGGTGTAGAACTCCTTTGTAGTTTCCTGACTGGAACTTCAGGTGGTTCAAACTTCGTATCTGAGAAATCAGAGCTTGCCTCAGAGTCAGTCAGCTTCCTTCCCTCATGGCAGCTCCTCACGTTACAGCTCCCTCTGTAACCTCCTCTGAAGTCTCCCGTGTAACTTCCTCTAGAGTTTCCTGTTCCACCGGACCTATCAGGCTCTCCAGCTCTACAGCTTCCCCTCCTGTTTTCCCTAAGCATTTTTTTATACTGCTTTTGGGGTGTGTCTTCTCTCACGTGAAAGTTGCTTTCTCTTTCTTGTGAGAGCTGTTTCTTAACTAGGCACGGCTGCAGATCTCGTGCCTGCCTAGGTTGCTTATGGCAACAGGGATGTTTTTGATCTGTCTGCCTGTCAAAACCCAGCCTGTTTTTATCAGGTTTTTGTCTCTCTAAGGCAGGGGACAGATCTGCTGTGTTACACTGGTAATTGTAGTTCCTTTAGTGATGACAATGCAGTCCTCTACGTCTGGGTAGTCAACCTCGTCCTGCAGCTAGGAGACTGGCATGTCCAAATTCGTGACATCACTGGTATATCCTGGCACAATCAGCCCTCCTACTTCCAGTGTGAACTACTAACAAAGCAGACTCAAAGGAGCAAGAAATAAGTAGCAATGTAACAATGTCAACTGAACCATGTGTTTTCCCTGTCTGTTTCCTTTTTTTTTTTTTTTTTTTTTTTACAACTAGGTACAGAAGTGGGAATGGATTCTGTTATGTACTGCACTTGTAAATGCCATAGAAAAAACTATGACCCAGGTTCTGCTTCCTATCCCTGCGCCCCGAGCACCGGAAGCAATAGGACAACTCAGAAAGCAAGAGACAGGAAAAGATTGGAGCCGGCTCACCTGTAAGACTCTTTGACCCGCACTCCACGCCGGAAACCTGGAAAGATCCTGAGTAGGGCGGGATGGAGGACTGCACTGTCCGTCACTAAAAGAACTACAATTACCAGGTAAGTGTAATTAATATTTCCTTAGCGTTCCTCCAGTGCAGTCCTCTACGTCTGGGATGTACCAGAGCAGTACTTAACGGGTGGGATCTTTCCGGCCGGCCGACAAAACTGCCAATCCGAACCGGGTATCCGCTGCCGCTGCCACATCCAGGCGGTAATGCTTACTGAAGGTATGCAAGGACGACCAAGTAGCCGCCCTGCAAATATCTCCTGGCGGAACTAACCGATGCTCCGCCCACGAACAAGCCTGCGCCCTAGTGGAATGCGCACGCAAGCCCGAAGGCGCCGAGCGGCCCTGAAGCAGATAAGCTGAAGCAATCACCTCCTTAATCCATCGGGCAATGGAAGCTTTAGCAGCGGCCTCCCCTTTACGTACGCCCCCAAAAAGGACAAATAAACGATCCGACTTACGAAAGGATTCTGTAACCCGCAAATAGTGCCGCAATACCCACTGCACATCCAAGCGGCGCAAGTCGCGATCGGAACCGCCGAGAACTGGGAGTGAAACCACCTGATTCATGAGAAAGGGCGAAACCACTTTAGGGAGAAAAGAAGGAACGGTACGCAACACAACCTTGTCGTCCGAGAAGGACAGAAACGGTTCCCAACAGGACAAGGCCAGCAACTCAGAGATGCGTCTGGCCGAGCAGATCGCCACCAAGAACACCACCTTCAAAGTTAAATCCTTCAGGGAGGCGTGTTTCAAACGGCTCAAAGGGAGACCGGGACAAAGCTCCGAGGACGAGATTAAGATCCCAAGGCGGAACACAAGACTAAAGGGAAGGGCGCAGCTTAGAAACTGCTGACAAGAAGCGCCGAATGTCTGGGTGAGAACCCAATGAAAGGCCGTTGACCTTGCCCCGATAGCAGGCCAGCGCCGCCAGCTGAACCCGCAATGAGCTGGCCGCCAGACCTTTGCTAAAACCATCCGGTAAAAAAATCTAGAATTATGGGCACAGCCACGGTGGCCGCTCGTATCCAGCGCCGAGAACACCAATCCTCAAACACGCGCCAGACGCGGACATAGGCAAGGGAGGTAGGTAGAATGCTTTCGAGACGCCAGCAACGTGGAAATCACCGCTGCCGAGTAACCCCGCTTACGCAAATGCGCCCGCTCAATGGCCAAACCGTAAGCGAGAACCGATCCACCTGCGGCATAAAGAGAGGACCCTGAAACAGGAGATCCGAACGAGCCGGGAGACGCCAAGGACGACCGTCGAGGAGACGAATCAAGTCCGCATACCACGGACGTCGGGGCCAATCGGGAGCTACGAGAAGAACTCTCACCAGATGTCGCCCTATCTTCTGCACGACCCGACCTATGAGCGCCCACGGGGGAAACACATACAGAAGACCTTCCCCCGGCCAAGCCTGCAGCAGCGCATCTATTCCCTCTGACATTCTTTCCCGTCTTCTGCTGTAAAAACGAAGAACCTGTGCGGAGAGAAAGGTCGCCATCAGATCCATCACAGGTGTCCCCCAGCGCTGCACTACCTGAGCAAACACGTCGGGATGCAGCTGCCACTCTCCGGCATCCACTCGCACTCGGCTGAGATAATCGGCTGTCACGTTGTCTTTTCCGGCAATGTGAGCTGCCGAAATCGCCACCAATCGCGTCTCCACCCATGCGAACAGCTGATCTGCTTCCTCTTCCATGGGGGTGCTTCCTGTGCCGCTCTGCCGATTGATGTAGGCGACCGCCACCGAGTTGTCGGAAAGAACTCGCACCGCGCGACCCAGAACTAAGGACTGGAAAGCCTGAAGAGCGAGGAACACGGCCCGGAGCTCCAGACGATTGATCACCATGACGTTTCTGGAGGAGACCAGCGACCCTGCGCAAAGGCCCCCTGGCAATGAGCTCCCCAGCCCCCCAGACTAGCATCCGTCAAAAGAGGTATCCAATCGGGCTGGTCCAGCGGCATCCCGACCGCTAAGGATTGCGGAAGAATCCACCACCGGAGAGACTTGCGAACCGACAGAGGGCAAGGCAAAACGTTTGCTGAGAGGATCCGCCTGATGCGACCAGTGCCGGAGAAGAGACCGTTGTAACGGGCGCATGTGCACCTTTGCCCACGGTACCCGCTTCCAGGGTCGCCGCCATGGTACCTAAGACCCTCAGATAGTCCCAAGCCGGAGGGGCCGGAGTGGATCTGAACTTCCGAACGAGAGCTCGCAAGGAGGTGGCCCGCCTGGCCGGGAGAAACATGTGACCCGAGCACATATTGAAGCGCACACCCAGGTACTCCAGGTTCTGAGAGGGTTCCAGATGACTCTTCTCGAAATTGATCACCCAACCCAGACTCTGCAGAAAAGATACCACTTTGCTCGTGACCCGAATGCTTTCCTCCTTGGACTTGGCCCGAATCAACCAGTCATCCAGATAGGGATGAACCAAAATCCCTTCGCGCCTCAACGCCGCCGCCACGACCACCATAATCTTTGTAAAGGTCCGAGGCGCGGTCGCGAGCCCGAAGGGAAGAACCTGGAACTGGAAATGTCCCCACGGCAGCGCAAAGCGCAGGAACTTCTGGTGAGCCTGTAGAATGGGCATATGCAAGTACGCCTCGGTTAGATCTAGAGACGTCAAAAACTCTCCTTGGCGGACCGCGACGATCACCGACCGCAAGGTCTCCATGCGGAAATGCGGCACTCTCAGACAACGGTTGAGCGCCTTTAGATCCAAAATACGGCGAAAAGTCCCCTCCTTTTTGGGAACCACGAAATAGATGGAATATCGACCCATACCGTAGTCGCTTTTGGGAACCTCAGTCACTGCCCCCAACTGCAACAATCGGTGCAGGGTGGAGGCTATCGCCGCCGCCTTGACCACTCCCCGGCACGGCGACCGCACGAAGGAATCCCGAACGGAACAGGCAAACTCGAGAGCGTAACCGTGTTGAATGATATCGAGCACCCATTGGTCCGTGGTAATGAGGGTCCAAGCGGGGAGAAACTCCCGGAGGCGGCCGCCCACCGAAATATCCACCGCCGGGACCCGCCGTATCTCATTGCGTTTCCTAGCCACGGAGGAGGAGGCCGCGGAGAAGCCTCGGCCGCCGCCTCGGTAGCCTCAAAACCCTTGTGGACGGGACTGGAAGCGGCCCCTTTGAAATCCTCCATAGCGGGAGGACCGAAACCGCCGAGAATCCCGAGACTGTCCCCGAGGGTACAGAGTCGAATGAAGCGGCTTAGGCCTATCCTCGGGAAGCCGACCAGCCTTGGACTCCCCGAGATCCTTAACAAGCTTATCCAAATCATCCCCAAAGAGTAAGCCGCCCCTTAAAGGGAAGCTTGCTAAGACGGGACTTAGAGGGACCATCCGCCGCCCAGTTCCGGAGCCACACAGAACGCCTGGCCGCCACTACCGAAGCCGTACTGTTGGCCAAGGCCCGAATTAAGTCGTAATGCAGATCTGCCAGATACGCTGCTCCGGATTCCAAACGATCTAGCTCCTTGACATCCGCCTCCTCCAACCATGGGGAAAGGCGGAGACGCTGAGCCCAGCGCAAGCACGCCCGGGCCACCCAAGCGCCACACAGCGACGCCTGCAAGGAGATGGAATCAGCGTCAAACGTCTGCCGAAGCAGATTATCCACCTTCCGATCCTGGGGCATCTTTCAATGATGCACCACACTATATAGGGATGTTAGTCTTCTTATTTACCGCCGAGACCATTGCGTCTACCCGCGGAGCTCGAAAACGCTCCTTATCCTTATCCGTTAAGGGATTAAAGTCTACTGAGAGTACGAACCCCCCCTCAAGGCCGATTCTGGTCGGGTCCATTCATCCGTAATCATCTTACCCACTACGCGATGCAAAGGAAAACAACCTGCGACTGACGTTCTGCCTCAATAACCGGATCCTCGATCGCCACATCCGGAACTACCGGAGCCGCCATATTCAAAATTTGCAGACTCCAAAATGAGAGAAGGCAACTCCTCCCGGCGGAATACCCTGATGATCTTGGCTTGGTCCTCGGGCTCTGGAATTTCCCCCCCTCTCTTCCAGATCCTGAGGCTCCTCTGCAGGGGTCCCAGACGTCCGCAGACTCAGGAGGCCATTCCCCCTTGGCGTCGGAGTCCGGCGCCATCCTAGCCCGCTTTGCCACCAGCGGAGGAACAGACGGAGGGGTTGCGCTCTATGTTAGAGAGGGCATTGAGTCAGAAAGGATTAAAGTTTTGCAGGGAACAAAATTTGCTGTAGAATCTCTATGGATTGAAATCCCATTTATGAAGGGGAAGGCGATGGCAGTGGGAGTATACTATCGACCCGCCTGGCCAGAATGAACAAATGGATGATGAAATGCTCAAAGAAATCAAGGAAACTAACAAAAGTCACAACAGAGTAGTAATGATGGGTGATTTCAATTACCCCGGTATCGACTGGGTCAGTGTCACAGCAGGACAAGCTAAAGAGATAAAGTTTCTAGATGGAATAAATGACTGCTTCTTGGAGCAGCTGGTTCATGAACCGACCAGAGGGGAAGCCATACTGGACCTAATCCTTAGTGGAACGCCAGATCTGGTGCAAGAATAAGGGTGTTGGGACCACTTGGCAATAGTGATCATAGTATGATCATGTTTGATTTAATTAGTGGAGGACAGATAGTAAAGGAATCCACAGTATCACCTTTTAACTTTCAAAAGGGAGACTATGATAGAATGAGGAATATAGTTAGGAAAAAAAACTAAAAGGAGTGGTTCCAAAGGTTAAGACTTACAGCAAGCTTGGGTGTTATTTAAAAATACTATCCTCGAAGCCCAGACCAGCTGTATTCCACGCATTAAGAAGAGTGGAAGAAAGTCCAAAAAACTGCCAGCGTGGTTTAAAGGTGAGGTCAGAGAGGCTGTTGCTGCAAAAATAGCAACCTTCAGGATATGGAAATAAGAGCCAAATGATGAAAACTGGAAACATCACAAGCACTGGCAAGTTAAATGCAAAGCATTGATAAGGCAGGCAAAGCGGGAATTTGAGAAGAAACTTGCTACGGAAGCAAAAACACGAAATAAAGACTTTTTCAAGTACATTCGTAGCAAAAGGCCTGTGAGAGAGTCAATTGGACCGTTAGATGATAGAGGGGTAAAAGGGGCAGTAAGAGGAGACAAGGCTATAGCAGAGAGACTGAATGAATTCTTTGCTTCGGTCTTTACTGAGGAAGATGTAGGGATGTTACCCATGACTGAAGTGGTACTTAAAGGTGATACTGCAGAGAAATTGAGAGAAATATCACTACACCGGGAAGATATATTACAACTATTTGATAAACTGAATAGTAGCAAATCACCTGGACCGGATGGTATACATCCCAGAGTGTTGAAAGAACTGAAATATGAGATCGCGGACCTGCTATTGGTAATCTGTGAACTTTCATTAAAATCATCTGTAATACCTGAAGATTGGAGGGTCGCCAATGTAACACCAATTTTTAAAAAAGGTTCCAGGGGTGACCCGGGAAATTACAGACTGGTGAGCCTGACATCAGTACTGGGGAAAATGGTAGAAACCATCATAAAGAACAAAATTACACAACATGTAGATAGTCATGGCCTAATGGGAGACAGCCAACATGGCTTTAGACAAGGAAGATCTTGTCTTACTAATCTGATATGTTTCTTTGAAGGTGTGCATAAACAGGTAGACAAAGGTGAGTCGGTTGATATAGTGTATCTGGACTTCCAAAAAGCTTTTGACAAGGTCCCCCATCAGAGACTTTTGGCAAACTAAAAAGTCATGGGATTGGAGGCAGTGTACTATTGTGGATCGGGAACTGGTTAAAAGATAGAAAGCAGAGGGTAGGGCTAAATGGCCAATATTCCCAATGGAAAAAAGTGAACAGTGGAGTACCCCAGGGATCTGTACTGGGTCCGCTACTTTTTGACATATTCATAGATGACCTGGAAAAGGGAATAACTAGTCAGGTTATCAAATTTGCAGATGACACAAAACTGTTTAAAGTTGTTAAAACCCAAGAGGATTGTGGAAAGCTGCAGGAGGATCTGGATAAATTGGAAGACTGGGCATCCAAATGGCAGATGAAATTTAATGTGGACAATGCAAAGTTATGCACCTAGGAAAGAACAACCCACACTATAGTTACACGATGCAAGGCTCCACATTAGAAACCACCACCCAGGAAAAGGACTTAGGAGTCATCGTGGATAACATGTTAAAACCCTCCGCCCAGTGTGCAGCGGCGGCCAAGAAAGCAAATAGAATGCTAGGTATCATAAAGAAAGGGATGGAGAATAAAACAAAGGATATTATAATGCCTCTGTATCGCTCCATGGTACGACCGCACCTTGAATATTGTGTGCAATTCTGGTCACCGTATCTTAAAAAGGACATAGCGTTATTAGAAAAAGTACAGAGAAGAGCCACCAAATTGGTGAAGGGGATGGAAGGCTACTCCTATGAAGAGAGGCTAAAAAGGTTAGGGCTCTTTAACCTGGAAAAGAGACGGCTGAGAGGAGATACGATAGAGGTCTATAAATTAATGAATGGAGTGGAACGGAATAAACGTGGATCAATTGTTTACGCTAGCAGAATATAGAAAGACTAGGGGACATGTAATGAACTACAGGGTAAACTATTTAAGACAAATAAGAGAAAATATTTTTTCACTCAACGTGTAATCAAACTCTGGAATCTGTTACCAGAGGATGTAGTAAGGGCTGTTAGTATAGCTGGGTTTAAAAAAGGTTTGGACAAGTTCCTGGAGGAAAGGTCCATAAACCACTATTAAAAAGGGACCCAGGGGGCGCTCGTGAGCCCACTGCAAGATGGCCGCAAGTTACTGAAGCTCCGACCCCACAACCCCTAACTTTTAGCCAACACTAGCGTACAGCCGCATTCTGACCCCCCAGCACCTCTCCCGGTTCGGCGCTAATCAGCGATCCCCCTCAACGACGGATTTCGCGGCTCTGCGGGGTCTTCCGGAGACTGGGACCTCGAGGGAACGCTCTCTGCTCCGCGGCCTGTTAAAAATTGTCTCCGGCCTCTGGACGCCTCCTCGCCTGACTCTGCCATCAGTCCCTGCTTCCGACGCTGCCGCAAATTCTTGCCTGTGGGGTTGAGCGCCGGAGCACTTCGCGGGAGGGGGACTGCACCGCACAGAACAGAAAGATCGCCCGGAGTACTTGGCCGGACCCCACGTGCACTCTGTGCGGCGGCTGCCGCTGCAACAGCTAACCACTCTAACCACGGCCCTCGGGCTTTTTCGTGGCAATTTTCCCACCTCCAGAGGCGGACTCTGGCTAGCGCATCAAATTGCTCTCTGCTCCTCATCTGGCATAGGCTGCTCCCCTAAGAGGGCTTGGGAGCCCCACTGAGAGTCCCCTTCTCTGGGAGGGCAGAAGTGGCGCTTCCCTCTGCTCTCATTGCTGCCATTTTGCTGACATTGCAGATGCCTGTCTCCTGACACTGTGAGTTCCTACTGCAGCTGTGTGTAGCCCTGGACATTACAGCTTCCTTATTGTCTCCACTTGGACTGGCATTGGGCATATCCTTCTCCTAACACTGTGTGACACTGTAAGATGGCTACTAAAGCTAAAAGTTCTGAGGCCCGGGAGGGGATGCGCTCCTCACAGCGCGCCTGCAGAATAAATCTGGAGCCCCCAGTAGCCCACATGAGCAACCCCTCCCATCAGGTTCCGATGATGAGACTGTGAGCGAGGAAGATTTGGACCCGCATCGGCAACTTTCCTCAGCCCAACTTAAACAAGAACTCCGGAAGGGCTTTGCGGAACTAGCTACTGAATTCCGTGGGCTGCGGGAGGACCTGATGAAAGACATCGCCGAACTCAGGACCGACGTTAAGGAACTGGGAGCCCGAGTGGAAGATGTGGAGACCAAGCTGGTGGAACAAGACGGGACTATGATGGATCTACAATGTGCTCTGGATCGACAACGTGCGCAAGCAATGGAACTGACTTATAAACTAGACGACATTGAAAACCGTTCCCGCCGCAACAATGTGCGCTTCCGTGGGATCCCAGAAGCGGAAGGGGGCGGAGAAGATCTACCAACTGTACTCAAATCGCTCATAGCAGAATTGCTCTCTGCAGAGGACTTGGCCACACATGCGCCTGGTATGGAAGTAGAGCGAGTTCACCGCGCTTTGGGGAAACCCCCCAATAATCAGCCTCGTGATGTCATCGCACGATTTCTGCGCTACTCTGATGCCGAGCTCCTTATCCGTCGAGGCCGGGAGAAAAAGACGGTCCGTTTTCGGGACGCATCTGTGTCCATCTACCAGGACCTCTCGACGTTCACCTTGGCGAAGCGGAGAGAGATGAGACCTGTCTCAGCGGTCCTGAACAGCAAGGGGATTCGCTATTCCTGGTCATTTCCATTTAGGATGAACTTTCTTTTGGACAACAAAAAGATTTCTGCAAAGGACTGTACTGAAGCCTGGCGAGCTCTTCGCCAGGCGGGTTTAGTAGATGACAATGCTCAGCCGCATCCGCCACCCCCTAGGCCCCAGCATTCCAAGTGGACCCGAGTGGGCAAGCCCACCTGATCGCTTTTTTATTGTGGATTTGAGGAACTCCTTCAATTTTTTTTTTTTTTTTTCTTTAAGGAGTCTCAACCTGTGGGTCCCCTGAGTCTTACATAAGGGGTAATGGGTATTAGATAGGGGTCCCCCGGGCCCTTTTTGGCGCTTGAGGGGCGGCGGATGCCCTGCAAACGTTTTGTTGATGTTATTGCTTTAATGATGGGGTGTGGTGCGTTTGACGATCTGGGGGAGGGGAGGAGTATCGGGGAGTATGTTCTTCTCTGTATTTTCATTGTTTAGGCTGTACTTTTGCTTTAAGGGGTTCTGGGGGATTCGGGGTTTGTGGTCAATTTACCGTGTCCTGTGCTAATTCAAACAGGCAGGTGGTATTGACGGGAAGGGGGGAGGGAGGGGAGGGAGGGGGGGGTTCTCTTCCTGGGTGGAACAAACGGGGAGGGGGAACTTTTATTAACATGGAATTGGGGGACGTGTTTGGGCTTGGGAGGGGGGACTATGGCCCTTATCCTTGGAAAGTGGAACGTCTGGGCACGACTAACTACTTCCCTGGGTTTGCTGGGGGGGAGCTGCTACGGGGACTTATTGAACAGTGGGCGGCAGCGAGGGAGTGGATTATAATTACTAATGGTGCGCTTTGTTTCTTTGAATGTTAAAGGCCTTAACTCCCCGAGGAAGAGATCCTTACTGTTCTCCGAATTGCGCACTTTGCAAGGAGACATTGTTTACCTACAGGAGACCCATATTCAGGCCTGTAAGCAGGGCTGGTTGAGGAGGTCCCCATACACTGAGGTACGGGTGGCCTCGGATGCACAGGGACGAAAGAAGCGGGGAGTGGCCTTATTGTTTCACCAGAGCCTCTCACTGCAGATAGAGGAGACAAAGCAGGATGTTTTGGGGAGGTGGCTCTTTTTGAATGTCCGTCTGGAGGGGCACCTGCTTACCTTGGCTAATGTTTATGCTCCCAATGCAGGTCAGGGGGCCTTTTTTGCACGATTGAAAGCGTCACTGGCGGATTTTGCAAGGGGTCCTATTATCCTGGGGGGGGACTGCAACACGCACCTGGTGCCCCACCTGGATTCCACAAGTCGGGCTGGGGGGCGAGTGGGGGGACCAGCCAAAGCTCTGCAAAGCCTCATGCTTGATCTAGGCTTGAGAGACGTCTGGAGGGATACCCATGGGGAGGAAAGAGGTTATACGTACTACTCTCCGGTCCATCAGGTTCATACTCGCATTGATTATTTTTTATTAGATCAGCGCCTGATGGACAGGAGAGTGAAGGCTGGACATGGAGCGTTGACCTGGTCGGATCATGCCCCGTGCTGGCTTGCTCTCCCGCCCGGATTGTATAGTGAGCATCAGAGGCTTTGGCGCCTAGATGTGAGGTTTCTACGGAGACAGGGCGCAGTGCAGGATCATGTCCGTTTTATTACGGAATTCTTTGAGCTTAACAATACTGGAGATGTTCCTCTCCCCACGGTGTGGGATGCTTACAAAGCTACGGCTCGTGGTCAACTCATGGCGGGAAGCGGCTGCCACGCGCAAGAAGTGGACGCGTGAGCGCGAACAGTTGGTGGCGGAGGCTGCCCGTTTGGGCGCGGAGCATGCCCGAACTGGCTCGCGGCAGGTTTTGCGTCAGTGGCGGGCAGCACGAGCCTCCTTGGATGCATGTTTGCAGAAAGAGTTAGATAATAAGCGTCGGAAGCTACGACAAACGTTTTATGAGCATGGGAATAAGACGGGCCGCTTCCTAGCTTTGCGTCTTCGCCAACAACAATCCGCGCGAGTGGTACGCGAACTGCGCGACGCTGGGGGACAGAAGAGGGTTATCTCACGGGAGATACGCGATTTGTTTGCTGACTTCTTGGAGCAGCTTTATAAGGCAGAGTCCTTTGAGCGGGATAGTGTACAGGACTATTTGCGGGGGATTGATCTGCCGCATCTTTCAGATTCTGACCGAGCTCAGCTAGAATCTGCAGTAACGGTAGATGAAGTGGAAATCGCAATTCGACGACTGAAAACTGGGAGTGCGCCAGGTGCTGATGGCCTTCCAGCAGAATATTACAAGCAGTTTCGGGCACAATTGGCGCCCACCTTGACCATCTTGTTTAATGAGATCTTGGGAGGGGCCTCTTTACCATCATCCCAGCGTGAGGCGTTGATTGTTATGATACCCAAGCCTGGTAAACCATTACATGATGCGGCGTCCTACCGCCCCATCTCTTTGTTAAATGTTGATGTTAAAATCTTTGCCTCTATACTGGCGACGCGCCTAAATCGGGTTCTTCCGGGCTTGGTTCATCCGGATCAGGTGGGATTCGTGCCAGGGCGCCAGGCAGCAGATAACATTAGGCGTATGTTACAGGTCATTCACGTAGCCCAGCGGGACCCACAACCAGCTCTCCTGGTGGGAATTGACGCAGAAAAAGCCTTTGATCGGGTTCACTGGGAATATTTATGGTGTGTTTTGGGGAAAATGGGCTTCGGCCCCAATTATATCAGCTGGGTACGTAGTCTTTATCAGATGCCCCAGGCGTGCGTTCGGGTCAATGGGGGACACTCGAGACGCTTCCTGCTGGAGCGGGGCACGCGACAGGGTTGCCCTCTTTCGCCCCTTCTTTTTGCTCTCGCGATGGAACCCTTGGCCCAGAGCTTCCGAGAGCATTTAAGCTTGAAGGGAGTCCACATTGGCCCGGAGGATTATAGGATTGCGCTTTTTGCGGATGATATCATACTGTCCCTGGTGGACCCGTCCACCTCTCTTCCAATTGCGATGCAGCTGTTTAATAACTATGCGCGGGTCTCTGGTTTCAAAATCAACTATACTAAATCGGAGATTCTGAATGTTGGGGTTTCTGGGGCGGTCTGTGCGGAGCTCCAAGCGGCCTACCCTCTTCGCTGGGTGTCCGGGGCTTTACGTTATCTAGGGGTGCAATTGACTGTAGAGCGGACAGACCTTTTTAGGGCCAACTATGACCCCTTGCTTCGCCAGGTCCGGCGGGACCTAGAAATCTGGAAGGGCTTGCTCCTCTCTTGGTTTGGGCGTATAGCTGTAGTTAAGATGGTGGTTTGTCCCCCGCTTCCTTTATTTTTTTCAGGTCCTGCCGCTTCCCATTGCGCGGGCTACCTTGGCGACCTGGCAGCAGTTGCTCATGAAATTCATTTGGCACTATCGCCGCCCACGCCTGGCGCGACAGGTTCTTTATGCCCGGACGCGCTCTGGAGGCATGGGCATGCCCAACTTGCATTGGTACTATGCGGCGGCGCAATGCCGGGCGGGGGTGGAGTGGATGATTGCGGATAGCACTAAGCGGTGGGTGCAACTGGAAATGAATTTGGCGGGGGGAGCTGGCTTGGGAGATTGGCTGTGGTTAGGCCCGAAACTGCGTCGTGGTAAGTGCATTAACAATCCCTATATCCTTCATACCTTTCGCTGTTGGGATCGGCACTTTCGATCTCGCGACATGGACCTAACCCCTTTAGCCCCATTAGTAGATAATGCCTCCTTCCCACCGGGGTTGAGTGATGTAGTTTTTCGGCAGTGGGGACATCGAGGTCTTAGTAGGGTCGGACAGCTTTTTGACGATGGACAATTGCAGCCCTTTCGTGCGTTGCAAGCGGAATTTGACATTCCAGCCAGGCAACATTATCAATATCTGCAAGTGATACATTGGGTTCGATCCAGGCTTGTGCGACCACAAGTTGCGAGGGCCTTGACAGATTTGGAACGTTACTGCGAGGGGTGCAACCCCACGAAGGGACTTGTGGCGACCCTCTATGCTCACTTGCAGGGTTCCCAACCGTGTTCTACCAGACACAGGGAACTCTGGAACTCCGACCTGAACCTTTCCTACACTGAGCAGCAATGGGAACGGGCAGAAACCCACCTGTGGAAAAGCGCGGTAGCGATTAATGCCCGTGAGACCAACTATAAAATATTGTACCGATGGTACATGACTCCGACGCGGATCGCGCGCATCTATCCTGGGGCGGTTGACCTCTGCTGGCGTAACTGTGGACATCGGGGTACCTTAGGGCATATTTGGTGGGACTGCCCCCGCATTCGCGCCTATTGGAGGGGTATACAATTTCGGATGCAATTGCTTCTGGGAGTGAGTGTCCCCTGGGATCCGGGATTTTCTTATTTGGGGCCGCGGTGCCGGGAGCACGGGCTCCGCAACTCACTCTGCTTCGCCATGGCCTGAATGCAGCTAGGCTATCCCTTGCAGCAGCCTGGAAGAGTGTCTTAGCCCCCTCCTTCCAGATTTGGCGGGAACGGATGTGGGATATGTATACAATGGAACGAGGGGTGGCGATCAGTAGAATGCGCCTGGCACACTTTGAGTTGGTGTGGGCGCCTTTTGTCTCTCGTTATGGTGCGTGATTGTATTGGATAAATAGGGGGTAATTTTTAAACATTTATATGGGTGTCTGTCCCTTGAGTATATCTGCTGCTCATCACCCTCCCTGTCCTTGAACCTTAGCGAGCTATAGAGGGGGGAATTGGGGGGTTGGATGGGAGGGGGATCCTGGGCCAGGGAGGTGTCGGGGGGGGGGAGGTTGGGGGGGGGGGGGTTACAGCTTTTGGGTTCATCACTTTAAAACTGTAAAAGTGAAGGCATACTGTTGAATGCCATTGTGATCTGGCGTTGTGTTATTGTTATTGCTCCCTTTTTGAAGATCTTTGTGGTTTATGATGTTATGTATTCTTTGGAAGCCTTTCAATAAACAAAAAAAAAAAAAAAAAAAAAAAGGGACCCAGGATATCAATGCTTGACCCAGTACAAGCATTGTGGAACCTGTGGTCTTTTGGGGATATTGCTAGGTGTGTAGGACCTAGATTGGCCACTGTTGGAAACAGGATACTGGGCTTGATGGACCTCGGTCTGACCCAGTATGGCATGTCTTATGTTCTTATGTTCTTATGACGCTGTCGCGGCAGAATCTCGCTGCCCCTCCAGGGACGCCAAAGGCCCGGATGCCTGAAAGGCACCCTGCTGACGCAAGCAAAAAGCTTGATGCAGCATTAAGACAAACTCGGGGGAAAAGGACACAAAAGCAGTTGAGGACCCCCCAGTCAGGGCCCCAGAGGGTCCCGCGACACTCTCCGACCGTGTGTCGGCCACTACGGAGCGTGCTGCAACTGCCTCGTCCAATACGGGAGGCTCAGACACCTCCGCGGGCTCAAGCACCTCCATACGCTGCTCCATTAGAGCGGAGAGGGTGGTACAGCTCCGACACACTCCTAACACTGACACCGGCCCTCTGTGGGTACCACAAATTAGACAGAGAGGCCTCTGAGGCATTGGCCAAGCAGGAAAAGCAAGGGGACCGCGCTGGAAGCACTCCTGGCTCCCCCCCACCCCCGAGAACTGCCCTGGAAGGAAAGGAAAGAATCAGCTCTAATAGAAAAAGAAAAGAAATAAAAGAAAAGATATAAAAGAAATAAAACCCAAAAAAACCTGAAAGGAATGGTCACTAAGTCCCCCGATGGTAAAATAAAGCACTCACCATGTGCTAGCAAAAACTCCTCATGTGCTTGGCTGCCTGCAGTGTAAAACTGCAGTCAAAATGGCCACCGAGGCAAAAACCCCGAGGCTAAAAAGGGCGCCAAACAGAACTGCTTGAGAAACGCCTGCAAATGCCTGCCGCAGGCTCTCTTTAACAAGAAAATACTTTAAAACCACTTACCCCGGCTCCAAAGGCACTCGCCACGGGGAAACAGCTGATTGAAACTCAACAGGAAACCCCCAGCACAGGAAGGAATCCCGGAGCTATTGATAAGTGAAGGGCTCGGCTCCGTAGTGTCTGGGAGCAGAGAACTTCAGTACTAACCGAGACAGCCTGCTAAAAAGCTCCAGATCGCAACTTACAAGACAGGGAGAGGAGAAAAAAGGAAAATAAAAACAAAGAAGCAGGGCTGCCACGGAGGAGAGACAGGAGGCTCCCTCAGGGCTGAGCACTGACCCCTCCTCCCTGCTGAAACTCTAAAATTTAAAGCAACAGGCACCCCAAAGAAAGGGAAACTCTCTAATCCCCTAAATAACTATCTAGAAATAAAAGTAAGAAATGAAATGAAATGAAACTAAGCTCCTTATTTTTTCCTCACAGTGAGCCCCCCACATCCAGGGCTCCACAAGTCCTCCTGCTGCAAGGAGACTGGTCACACTGGAAGTAGGAGGGCTGATGGTGCCAGGATATACCAGTGATGTCACGAATTTGGACATGCCAGTCTCCTAGCTGCAGGACGAGGTTGACTACCCAGACGTAGAGGACTGCACTGGAGGAACGCTAAGGAACAGACATCCATCATCTGCTGGAGACAGAGAAATACTGAGGGTGACACCTAGGGGAGCCTCTCTATATGCCAGAGCCTGTTCATTGAAGCTTCTGGCACTTTCATGTCTCCAACATCTGTTGGCAGAGGGACTTAACCCACTTGTCTGGAGTGGTCTAGCAGGATAAATTGGAACAGGATCCCACAATTCCTTGCTAATGAAAACTGCTTCAGAATATGCCCAAGAGTCCCACTTCCCTTAAAATTGCTGCTCAGGGTCGGCCTGAGGTTTCTGCTGTCCTAGTCAGAAGCCCCGGCTGTGCCACACTACACCTGGCCATTCTGCCCCCCTCCCCCGTGCTCAGCCATGCCACTGCCCCCCCCTCCCCCCCTCTCCCCCACTGCTGCTGATTCTGGCAACCAGGAGACTGCTCGGTGGCAGCAGCAGCAGGCTATGTGTTTTGGCAAACATGGCCTGTTGCCTCTGATTCCGTTCCAGAACAACTTTGTGGGGGTCAGAAGCATCAGGCCATGTGCACAGAAGCACACAGCCTACCACTACTGCCGAGACACTCCAGCCGTCTCAATCAGCGGCAGAGGGGCTGCGATACGGCTCAGCACAGGAGGGGAGGGAGCACAATGCCATGTGTGCCAAAGCACATGACCTGCCGCCCACAGAGGTCTGCCATGCTAGGCGGCCGCCTCATGGATGGTCCAGCCCTGCTGCTGCTGCTATAAATGGGGGCCTTCCTCCCTCCTGCTGCTTCCATTGAAAGTCTAGCTGCCTCCCTCCCTTTTCTTACTTCCAGTGGAGGCGGGAGGAGGGTCAGTCTGCTGTTCCTCCTGGCCTCCATCCATCCTGCTAATGTCACCCTTCCTTGTTCTTCCTATAGGGGGCGTTTCTCCATCTTTCCTCCAGCCTCTTCCAGTACGACCACCCTGTTGCCTCTCTCCAGCTACCAGCACTGTCTGGTTCACAGAAAACAAAACTCACAAACTGTTGGGTGGGAGGAAGCTTCAGCATCTTGAAACAGCACCAAGAGGTCAGAAATAGTAAGAGATACAAGGAAGAATATAAAAACTGATAAAGGATAAGAGACAGTAGGTGCTGAAAGACAATGAAGGGATGGGACAGAGAGACATGGCAAAATGGTGAAAGAGAAGGAGGGAAAGACATAAAAAGAAAGATCTGAAAATTAACTTAGACAATAGGTAGTAAGGAAACATAACAAGCACATTAGGAGTGGAGGAGTGGCCTAGTGGTTGGGGCAAGGTACTTCGGGCCGGAAGGTCAGGGGTTCAAATCCCACTAGAGGACAGCAACCTTGGGCCGGAAGGACTGAGGTTTCTAGTCCCACAGGTGCTCCTTGTGGTCTTGGGCAAGCCACTTAACCCTCCATAGCCCATGTTCCCTGTAAAATAGTTCTCTGTGTGCTGTGCTTTCCTGTCTAATCAATGTGTTTATACCTCAAAAATTTCCTGTCATGATTTGACAATTTCCAATCTGTAATCAAACCGCTGCTGATCGCTGGAAGTAGCGGTATACAAATGTATACTAAATAAATAAATTATTCACACAACAAAGCTTAGAAGCCAGGGACAGTGACTATAACACCTCACTCAGTTTGCCTGGCCCAGACGAGGCGTCTTTCCTGTAATAAATGTTTGCCTCAATTCATCACTAGCTTTAATCCAACTTCACTACCTGCTTCATATAGCTCCTCATTTCTGCCAGTGCTGGGCAGGTTTCCTCTTTCCTCAGATCCCTGGGGCTTGGTCGTGAATCCTTCTTGCTCAAATTGGATTAAAAGGTCAGGTTTGACAGTGGGGAAGCCTGTGGTGAGAAAAGATAGTTCAATATGTTTAGTAAAGTTAACCCAGAGCCTGTCCTATCGATGCAAGTGAGCTCAGAGTTGTGCCATTTTCATAGACACTGCCACCAGTGGAAAGCAAAGAAAAGAAGGGTGCTGCAGTCCTGATCATCATCAGAAATCCATTCTAGCAGTACCAGCATCATTTTAATACTGAGGTGGGCAACTCTATTCCTCAAGCATAAACACAATGACAATTTCTGCCGTCAGGATCAGGTTTTGATACATTTCATTCAACTACCATAGATCAGAAATTCAATTTTGCCTGGTATGAGTAAGGGGAAATCTAACGCATTATGATTCGATGAGACAGGATTGGAGATGTCTTAAGCCCCAGAATATTAGTACTAGAGAATTGCTAGGTTTGAAACATATTGATTACCAGACAGACCAATCATTTCATTTACTTCACTTCCTAGATCAGTGCCCTTCATTCATATGCCCCCGAGCCAGTGGTGGTGCCCTTGGACCCCTAGGGGGACCCTCACTGTTGTGGTTAATTTTGTGTTTAGTTTGGGCTCTTGAGGGTCAGCAGAAAGATGGAAGTCGGAGATCTGACTTGTGAGAAGGGAAGACTGAAAGAGTTTGCTACAGAAAGAGCCCTGGATGTCAGCAGCTAGACCAAGGCCTGATTCCGCTATTAGTATTACATTTTTTTTCATACCGTGCTCTTTAGAATCAGTGTGGTTTACATGTATATTAACAGGTACTTTTTTTATAAATTTTTATTTATTTATTATTTATTTTATTTTTTTTATTTATCAAAATGTTTATAGCATTTTTGTGACATGTCATTCAAAGTGGTTTACAATGTGAAAAAAATAATGCATTTATTTAACAGGTGTTTTTTTTAATCGCGTTACCATTTCAGTCAAAGCTGTTTACAATATAACTTAAATTTGGTAATGTACATTAAACAGGGACATTGATAACATGGAATGGTGATAAAGAATACAAAAGGTATGGAGAGGCAGAAAAAACGAATTCCCTTTTATAACCAATTAGATTTAAAATAATTCACTTGAGGTCATTCTAGAACACAAATAAGCCCTTTGGTTGTGTGGGATAGACGTTTTTCTCATGAAAATGTCTAGAACTGTATTCTGAAACCACGTGGCCCTGCACGTACACGACATTAAAAAGGGTCTTTCTGAATGTTTGAAGGAGGGGGCAGAATGGGGGTGTGGCAAGCTGCGGAGATGTATAAAGCGCATTCAGGAAAGGCCCATGTACATCCTGAGTTCTTTCTGCGGACGCCCACACTTTACTAGCGGCAACATGGAATAACGCCAGGACGTAGATGATTTTCTGCTCTGATCTTCAATGTGTCCCATATAGATGAATGGATGTGAAATTCTGTATTGAACTGCTGTTAAGATAAGTAGATCAGCTGTGCTTTTGTTATGCCTTTCTGAACTTTACTTTATTACCTCTTCCTCGGGGCAGAGCTTTAGCTTTTAAATTCAGCTGCTCACCAGGGCAAAGATCTCTTCCTCCAGCCATCCAGCTGAACTCGATCAGGCATCGGGGGTAGAAGCCCTTCTAACCTCCCTCCTCGATAGAGTAATCCCATACATCCAAACTCCTACCCAAGGGTTCTCTTAATCTTTCTATATATATCCTGTGCATTTGAGTCCCTTCCTCATAACTATCTTCTTGACAGACTCCAAGACATAGGCCTCAGAGGTACCACTCTCAACTGCTTCCATTCATACCTGGATCACAGAATTCAACAAGTAAGAATTGGTGATAAATTCTCCCTGCCATTCATTCAATCTTAAGGGTTCCCCAGAGTCTCGCCGCCCTCCTCTTCAACATCTTTTTCCAACCCATATGTAAAATCTTCCAAGAATACAAAATCCAATATCAACTCTATGCAGACAATATCATGTTTTATTTATTTATTTATTTCATTCTCTTATATACCGCGCTATTCTGCATCAGTGCGGTTTACATTGAACAGGGTATTATAACTTGGAGATAACTATTTTACAGGGAACATGGGCTATGGAGAGTTAAGTGGCTTGCCCAAGACCACAAGGAGCACCTGTGGGACTAGAAACCCCAGTCCTTCCGGCCCAAGGTTGCTGTCCTCTAGTGGGATTTGAACCCCTGACCTTCCGGCCTGAAGTACCTTGCCCCAACCACTAGGCTACTCCTTCACTCCATTTAACACAATAAAACCAAACTTCGCTAATATCACCAATTGCTTCAAGGAAATCAGAAACTGGCTCCAGCAACATAATCTGGTCATTAACCTAACCAAGACAGAAGCCCTCCATCTATTCACTGATCCATCCTATACTCCCCCTAAATCAATTGTCCTCAAGAATTACCCTATTTCTGTTAAAACAGAAGTTAAATATCTCGTCATTATAACTGATCAGAACCTCACCTTCCAGGAACAAATAAATAGAACAACCCGCTCCATATACTCCAAAATTAGAACCCTTAGAAACCTCCGCCCGCTATTAAACCCAGATTCCATCTGGACTGTTTGCCAAGCCCTAACTATCCCTACCCTTGATTACTGCAACTTTATATATCACAGCTTTCCAAAACAGAGCACCTATCCGCTCCAATTGGCCCAAAACACAATTGCGCATCTAATCTTCAAGACTTCCAGAAGATCCCACATCACCCCTATACTCAGACACCTACACTGACTCCCCATCCTGTCTGGGATAAAATTTAAATCTCTCACCCTAACCCACAAAATCATCACCTTGAATCGGCTCCCTGCCTCTGCACCCTCCTCTCCAAGCCTACTAGCTCCAGATCTCATAGGACAAACTCTGCTAACCTACTTCACATCTCTTCACAAAATTACGGTTGCTCTAATTTAACTGACCATGCTACTTCCATTCAGTCTCATATTCAAGCTTTGCAAAGTCTAGCTAAAGATATCAAACAAGATATTAATGTTAATTGGTGGGATTGGGTATTTGGATGGCTACCCAGTATGGGTAGCATCAGACAGATCATTGGGGGACTTATTATCTGTATCTGTTTATTGATCATGATATGTTGCTATATTCAGTGCATACCCAGTTTCATTGCTGTGTTTCGTCCACCTAAATTCCCCACTATATTGCCAATATCTTATATGCATAATCAATAGTCAAAGGACCGAATGTAGTACAAATGAATTAAAATTGACTACTGATTATGCATCAGCAGTGAGTTAGGGGTTAATTTAACCTCAGTTTTGCAGTTTGGTGAGAAACTGCTTGCATAACTACAGAGAGATACTGGAGGCCAGGATGGGAGGAATTCTTCACCTAGCAAATGGAGACCAATTAAGGAGAACAATTCACCTAGCAAATGTAGACAAGATAAGGAGAATTCATCACTTAGCAAATATAGACCAATTAAGGAGAATAAGAGAACAATTCACCAAGCAAATGTAGAAGAATTCATCAATTGTAATTGTAAAGTTTTGAGCTTCTAAAACCATGGGGGGGGGGGTATCCTTTGAGCATTCTCAGACGTCTGGCCAGTGTCTTGACTGTGTTTAATGGATAACTGACCCTATACTATGTGTATGTCACCTGATGGAACTGGTTGTCTTTGCAACAGGATACAGAGGGTACCTTTCTCAGCCAGAGGCGAGGAACAGAGGGATCTCTTCCATGGAGCTGGGGTTTCTAGTCCAACAGGTGCTCCTTGTGGTCTTGGGCAAGCCACTTAACCCTCCATAGCCCATGTTCCCTGTAAGTATTAGCGTTTGTGTCTCATATCCCTTCGTGCTAAATGTATCCCCCAATTATGTTGTGACCACTTTGACTGAAGGATAAGGTGGTATACAAAACTGTCTAAATAAATAAATAAATGGAGCGGACGCGTTGCCTGGAAAATCTCCCGATTTGAGAAGTCTCTTGTCTGGCAGGATCAGGGATCCATTTAGTCGAAGTGTGACATGAGATGAAGTTCAGAACTCTATTGGTAATGTATTAGTCTCCTGTAATTACTTGCTTTCTAGTTATCTTTTCTAACTAATCATAGGTAAATAAGTGAATGACTTGCCTTTCTAAATAAATATAAGTAAATAAGTTAAATAAGTAAATTTCAAGTTATCCTAGCTTTGTTTATAAATAAACTCCTTGTCTTTATTACTAGGTGTGCTAGCCTTTATTGAAGTAAAGCACCACGGCGCTTCGCAAAGAAGGGATTTTCGTCCACCCATACCTCAACGACTGGCTGATCCATGCGAAGTCCAAGGCGGAGCGTCAGAAGGCGATGACCAGATGGTTGGACTCCTAGGGTAGCTGGGGTGGGTTATCATTCTGGCAAAGAGCAGGTTGGTTCCCGCTCAGGAAATCGAATATCTTGGGGCAAGGTTTGACACCGGCAGGGGCAGGGTGTTCTTCCCGGTTCAGAGAGCAAGGGATCTGAGGCACCTGGTGCAGCAGTTTCTTGCCTTGCCAGTGCCTTCGGCCTGGCATTATTTACAGGTTCTGGGAACCATGGCGGCAATTATCGAGTTGGTGCTGTGGACCAGAGCTCACATGCGGCCGCTTCAGCGGGCTCTACTCCGTCGATGGTCCCATCAGCATCAACCCTTGTCCGTGGTGCTCCCCTGCCCTTCAGCATCCAAGGGGGCTTTTGTGGCTCTGCCCAGGGAACCTGGAGCGCGGAATGCCCCTCAAGCCTCCGCAGTGGCTGCAATTGATGACGGACGCCAGTCTGACTGGTTGGGGGGCTCACTGTGAGGGCCGTTTCACTCAGGGCCTCTGGAATGCAATGGAAGCCCAGTGGTCCATCAACAGATTGGAGCTGCGGGTGGTAGCTTTAGCTCTCAAAGCATTCGAACATTGGGTCTGCCAGAGGGCGGTCCGGATGCTGTCCGACAATGTGACCACAGTGGCCTATATCAATCGTCAGGGCAGCACGAGCAGTCCCCTATTGGAGGAGGAAGCGGAGAGCCTGTTGCAGTGGGCCGAAGCCCATCTAACGTCCTTGTAGGCGCAACATGTGGCCGGGGTAGAAAACGTCACAGCAGGCTACCTGAGCAGGTACAAAGTAGATCACGACGAGTGGGAGCTTTGTCAGGAAGTGTACAACAGGTGGTACACCGTTGGGGGGCTCCGGTCATGGACCTCATGGCTTGGTGGGAGTCGGCCAAGGCGAGCCGGTTCTTCAGCCGGAGAAAGGAAAGGATGTAGGAGGGCCTGGATGCTCTGGTTCAGAAATGGCCCATGGAGGGCTCCTGTATGTGTTTCCATCTTGGGCTCTCATAGGAAGGGTCCTGCAGCGAGTAGACGCACACCAAGGATTCATGATTCTCATAGACTCAAACTGGCCGAGGCGGTCATGGTATGCTGACCTCGTAAGGTTGCTGGCCGATCGTCCATGGCGTCTCCCGTGTAGAGATTATCTCCTGGCTCAGGGGCCTGTGCGGAAGCCTCAGGTGGATCGATTCTCGCTTACGGCCTGGCTATTGAAAGGGCAAGGCTCCGTAAGCGAGGATATTCGGGAGCGGTGATCATGACCTTGTTGAATGCTCACAAGTGCTCAATCTGCCCCTCTTATGTGAGGATTGGCGCATTTTTGAGGGCTGGTGTGCAGTCCAGAAGAAGAGACCCCTCACGGTCTCGGTGCCGGAGGTTTTGGAGTTTTTACAGACAGGTTTCGAGAAGGGCCTTATGGCCAGGGCCTTGCGAGTGCAGTTGGCAGCTATTTCCTGTTACAGGGGCAAGGTACATGGGAAGGTGTTAGGAGAACATGCAGACATAGGTAGGTTCCTGTGGGCGCCTGCGGCCTCAGCAAAGGTCATTGGTCCCTCCTTGGGATCTCAATTTTGTGTTAAATGCTTTAGCTGGGGAATCTTATGAGGCAGAGGGTGATTTACAGAAAACATGTCAACAAAACCAACTTTACATAGAACAGTGTGTAGAACGTGGATTATATGGGTTCAAAGTATATGGCTTGCATTTCGTTGTATTTTGTGAGATGGTGTTCTTCTTTGGATCGATGCCATAGTCTCTCCAGTTTCCTTAGTTGTTTCTTCTGTTCATTGATTTCACTTGAGAACCATGGAGCGTTGCGTTTTCTTCTGTTGTTTTGGAATGGTTTGGTTGGTGCTATTGATGCATTGTGGAGTGTTTTTTTCCCAGCTGATGATGATGGATGGAGTCAAGGTCTGTTGTATTTTGCTCAAATTCTGGTAGTACTGAGGCCCTCAGGCGCAGGCACACCTGAAGGCGTGCTTCTTTAAATGCTTTTGCTGGTGTCCCGAATTGGGCCATGGCAGGGGGAGCGGGAGGGGCTTGCGGCTGTCGCTTCCACCCGATGCTGAATCGGGTGCCGATGGAGAGGCTTTTGCCGGTGAAGAGGCTTGACTATTAACCTTAACCTGATTGGCCTAAGGAGACCATTAATTTTTATATATTTATTTATTTATTTATACAGTTTTTATATACCTCCCCTTCCAGAGGGTGGTTTACATTGAACAAACAGCTACAGAGAACAATTAAAAAGAACCATAGAAAAACGTGAACTATATGCAAAGTAGGTGCCTGAATCCTGAGCTATTATATAAGGTGTTATTGATAATATATATAACATCAACTATATACATTTTGAATGATTGTGAGAGATTTATTTATTTATTTATTTATTTCAGACAGTTTTGTATACCGCCTTATCCTTCAATCAAAGTGGTCACAACACAATTGGGGGATACATTTAACACGAGGGGATATGAGACACATGCACTAATACATAGAAATTACACTTACCTGGTAATTGTAGTTCCTGTAGGGTCCAGTATAGTCCTCCACATCTGGGTAGTGCACCTCCTCCCGCAGCTAGGAGACTGGACCAATCAGAGTCTTTTCCATGTCTGGATGTATGCTGCTGGAGCTCCCATCAGCCCCCCAGTGATCTATTAACAAAGCAGACTCATAGAAGCAACACATGAGAGAAAAATCTTATCTAAAACATTCCCGATAAACAAAGACCCCCTTCCGCAAACAGCCGACCCCCTCCCCAAACGAGGGAGCCGGAAACCTGTACATCGCCTCTGCCTCGCCAAGGACCGAAGGAAGAGACACAGTCGCGGCTACAAGAACAAACAGCCAAAGGAGAGTGGAAGATCCCCCCAAACGAGAGGATCACAGACCTACACTTAGCACACTCTCGCAACCCGCGCAGAAATGCGCCGCGCCGAAATAAAGGCAGTCAATCGGGAGGGAAGGAGGACTAAACTGGACCCTACAGGAACTACAATTACCAGGTAAGTGTAATTTCTATTTCCTGAGCGGTCCTCCAGTTTAGTCCTCCACATCTGGGAAGTACCAGAGCAGTACTCAACGGGAGGGACCCTGCCAACCGGCGCGCAAAATGGCTGAACCAAAACAAGAATCCTTAGAGGCCATCACATCCAACCGGTAATGCTTACTGAAAGCATGGAGCGACGACCAAGTAGCCGCCCTGCAAATCTCCAGAGGCGGAACCAAACTGTGCTCCGCCCACGACGACGCCTGCGCTCTGGTAGAATGGGCCCGGAGACCCAAGGGAACCGCCCGGCCCTGCAATATATACGCTGATGCAATAGCTTCTTTAAGCCACCGGGCAATCGAAGCTTTCGCCGCAGCCTCCCCTTTCCGCTTACCACCAAAAAGGATGAAGAGACGATCCGTTTTACGGTAAGGCTCCAAAACCGTCAAGTATCGCCGGAGCACCCGACGAACATCGAGACGATGCAAGCCACTATCAGTCGCGTCCGTCCTGACAGAGTTAAAAACGGGAAGAAAAACGGACTGATTCAAATGAAACGGAGAGACCACCTTGGGAAGGAAGGAGGGAACAGGCCTCAAAACTACTCTATCTTTAGAGAAGGACAAGAAGGGTTCTCTACATGATAGCGCCTGCAACTCAGAAATGCACCAAACCGAACAAATGGCCACCAAAAACACTGTCTTCAGTGTCAAATCTTTAAGGGACGCCAGGTGAAGAGGCTCAAAGGGCTTCCGAACTAAACCCTGTAACAAGAGATTCAAATCCCATGGAGGAACCGTCGCCCTGCGAACAGGCCGCAGCCGAAACACCGCTCTCAAAAAACGCTGCACATCCGAGTGCGCCCCCAGGGGAACCCCCAAGACCTTATCCTGGAAGCATGCGAGAGCTGCTAATTGCACCTTCAGGGAACTGGCCGCCAGACCTTTGTCGAAACCGTCCTGCAAGAAACTGAGGATGGCTGGCACTGAAGCCTTTGCCGCTCGAATATCGTGTCATGAACACCAATCTTCAAAAATGCGCCAGATCCGCACATACGTGAGAGACGTAGAGGACTTCCTCGCCCGAAGGAGTGTGGCAATGACTGAAGCCGAATAACCTTTCTTCCTTAACCGAGCCCTCTCAATGGCCATACCGTAAGCGAGAATCGATCCACCTGTGGCATCCGGAGTGGCCCCTGAAGCAAGAGATCCGGCAACGGAGGAAGACGCCACGCTACCCCGTCCAGAAGCCGAACCAGATCCGCATACCAAGGACGTCTGGGCCAATCGGGCACCAGCAGCAGGACCTTCCCGTGGTGCACTTCGATGCGTTGAATCACCCGACTGATCAATGCCCACGGAGGGAAGACGTAGAGGAGACTGGAGATCGGCCAAGGCCGAATGAGTGCGTCGATGCCTTCGGACATCCGCTCCCGCTGCCTGTTGAAGAAGCGACTTGTTTTCGCGGACTGATAGGTCGCCATGAGGTCCATGACTGGAGCCCCCCACCGACACACGATTTGAGCGTAGATCTGCGGGTGAAGCTCCCACTCCCCCGCATCCACCTGCACTCTGCTGAGGAAATCCGCCATCACCTTGTCTTTTCCTGCAATATGCGCTGCCGAAAGAGCTAGGAGCCGGGACTCCACCCACTGAAACAGAAGATCCGACTCCTCTTCCATGGCTCTGCTGCCCGTGCCGCCCTGTCGATTGAGATAGGCCACTGCTGCCGAATTGTCCGAGAGAACTCTCACTGCGCGCCCCGTCACCGCAGATTCGAAAGCTTGTAGCGCCCGCATCACCGCCCGCAGCTCGAGACGGTTGATCGACCATGAGGCTTCCAGGGCTGACCAAGTCCCCTGCGCGAAACGATCCACACAGTGCGCTCCCCAGCCCTCCAGGCTGGCATCCGTCAGCACCGGCAACCAGACCGATTGCTCCAGAGACACCCCCAACTGCAGTGACTTCGTGCTCAGTCACCAGCGCAAGGACAGGCGGACCCCCTGTGGGAAAGGCGGATGCTTGCTGAGCGAATCCGTTTGATTCGACCAACGTCGCAAGAGGGCCCTCTGAAGCGGGCGCATATGGAACCGGGCCCATGGCACCACCTCCAGCGTCGCCGCCATCATCCCTAAGACGCGCAGGTACCACCAAGCCGACGGCGCTGGGAAGCTCAAGAACTGATGAATCAGAGAATGCAGGCCTCGCGCCCGGCGATCCAGCAGGAACACTAGCCCTTCCGCGGTGTCGAAGCGTACCCTGAGGTATTCGAGGGATTGAGTCGGCACTAAGTGACTCTTCTTCTCGTTTATCACCCAACCTAGGATCCGAAGAAGCTCCATCACCCGGCTGGTGGCTTGCCAACTCTCGCTCTCGGACTTTGCCCGAATCAACCAATCGTCGAGGTAAGGATGAACCAGAATGCCTTCCTTCCGCAATGCCGCCACCACCACCACCATGACCTTGGTGAAGATGCGAGGCGCTGTGGCCAAACCGAACGGCAATGCCCAGAACTGATAATGTCCCCAAGGAAGCGCGAACCGCAGGAATCTTTGATGAGCCGCCCGGATGGGAATGTGCAGATAGGTCCAAGGACGTCAATAACTCGCCCTTGCGGACCGCCACTATGACTGATCGCAGAGTCTCCATGTGAAAATGGGGCACCTGCAGACAACGATTTACGCCTTTGAGGTCTAAAATGGGATGAAGAGACCCGTCCTTCTTTGGCACCATGAAATAAATGGAATATCGCCCCACTCTGAGTTCGGACTCTGGGACCGGCACTACCTCCCCCAAGGTAACCAGGCGGTCCAACGTCAAACGTATTGCGAGCACTTTCTGCAGACCCTTGCATGGAGACAGGACAAAGGAATCCTGAAGAGGACAAGCAAACTCCAAAGCGTAGCCATCCCGCACTATCTCGAGCACCCACTGGTCCGAGGTGATCTGGACCCAGGAGGGAAGAAAGTGTCGAAGGCGAGCTCTGATCACCTTACTTCCCCCCAGGGCCCCCCTCGCTTCATTGCGGCTAAAGGAAGAGGAGGAAGAGGTGGAGGATGCCGAGAACCCTCTCCCCGCCCCTCGAAAGCCCCAAAACCCCGGGGACCTAGTCGTTGATCTGCCACGCTGGAAACCCCCGAAACGGGAAGAACGGAACCTGCGAAAGTCCCTAAACTGACCACGAGTAGACGACATGCTCCTACCTTGTCTGGGCTTATCCTCCGGAAGGCGACCACCTTTGGACTCCCCAAGGTTCTTAACCAACTTATCCAGGTCATCCCCGAACAACAGCTCGCCCTTAAAGGGGAGCTTGCTAAGACGCGACTTAGAAGACCCATCAGCTGCCCAATTGCGGAGCCAAATGGCCCTGCGCGCAGCTACTAGGGAAGCCATACTGTTCGCCAAGGTTCTGATCAAATCATAATGAACATCCGCCAAATAAGCTGAACCAGATTCCAATCTGGTCACCTCCAACAACCCCTGCTGGTCAAGACGAGAGTCCTGCCGCAAGTGTTGAGCCCAGCGCAAACAGGCCCTGGAGACCCAGGCTCCACAAATAGACGCCTGCAACGATAAGGCATTGGCCTCAAAGGCCTGCTTCAGCAAACCGTCCACCTTTCTATCCTGAGTGTCTTTCAACGGGGATCGTGGTCTTCTTGGTCACCGCCGACACCGCAGCGTCGACCCGGGGTGAGCAAAACTTTTCCTTGTCCTTGTCCGCCAAAGGGTAGAGACGATTCATCGTCCGAATACCCTTTAAACCGAACTCAGGCTGGTCCCATTCAGCCTGAATCATCTGATCTACCACTCTATGGACCGGAAACACAACCTGGGAATCGCGCACCGCCTGAATCAGAGGACCTCTAAACCTTCCTCATCCATAGGCCACGCCGCAGCCAAAATTAAGCGCTTGGAGGGATTCCGTAACCAGGGGTACCAATTCCTCCTTGCGAAACACACGGATAATCCGAGCCTGGTCCTCAGGCTCTGGAATTTCCCCCTCCTCTAAGTCTGCAACTCCCTCTTTGGGATCGACATCCGACCACTCCGTCTCCTGCCAGTCCACATCATCCGAGGGACGGAGCCGCTTGGCCGCCTTAGAGGCGTCCCCTCTCGCCTCCTCACCTTTGAGAGATGGAGGAGCAGGTGGCAGCGAACACAGCTCGGGCAACTTCCCCAAACGCCCTTTCTGGAAAGCCTGATGCATGAGAAGCACAAAATCCGGGGAAAAATCTCCCAAAAATGACTCGCCTACCCCCCTTGTCGGCGCACCCCCTGGTGCAGAAGTAGGAGAAGGAGAAGAGGGCCCGAGAAGTCCCGGAGAAGGCTCTTCCCCAGCCGAGACTGGAGGGACTACGGACTACAAAGGCCCTCCGACCTCCATCTGAGGTTCCAGGACCGAGGAAACAAGAGTGCAGCCCTTGCACACCTCGGTGTCAGACAACGGACCCTTGCGGGATCCACAGATTATGCACTGCGGACACCCCGACATGAGGAGAAAACCCCCCAATCAAAAGGCAAGGCGCTGAAAGTGAAAAAAGGGGGGGGGAGAGAGAGGACCACTGCCCAGAACTGAACAGCAAGGAAAGAGCAGCCCCCACAAACCTACTTGAACCCCCCAGGGGGGTTGGGCTAGGCTGCGGAAATGCCCACAAGCCCTGAAAATTAGGCTTTGTCCAACGCGGGCCCACTATATGTCCCTGAGCCAAAGCACCTCCTTCAGTCAGTCATGCCGGCCCAGAACCGCCGCAGCAGGGGCCGCCGAAAAAACGCGGGAGAAAATGAAAGTAAAATGGCCGCCGCTCCCGCGGCCGGAAAAAAGGCGCGAAACACGAAAATAAAGGAAAATAAATTAAAGATATCCCCGCCGAAAAACACAACGGCGCGCCAAGCAATGCAGCAAAAAAGAAAAGCAACGTGCCCTGGAGATAAGCTCCGCTTACCAGACCGAACAGGAATCGTGAGCCACGCTGACAGGAACTGCAGACTCTACAGAGACACGCTGAAAATACATCCCCAGCAAGCGTTCGTGCCGAGAAGTGCTAAATCTCTCCCCCGTGCAAGTCTAGGGGGAGAGATCGCACACAGTTACGGCGCCCGTAGTGCCTCCACCAAGCAGGAAGCAGAAGGGCAGTACAAGCTCGGCTCCCCCATGGACACGGCTTTTTTTTTTTTTAAAGCGACAGGCCCCCTGATTAAGTCAAATAAAAAGAAAGCAGCAGAAACAATAGCAAAACAACCCAAAAAACCTAAACTAGTGTTGCCTAAAAGATCCTAAAGTGAGCCCAAGAACAGGCTCACACGTCCACCTGCTGCAAGGAGACTGGACACACTGGGGGGCTGATGGGAGCTCCAGCAACATACATCCAGACATGGAAAAGACTCTGATTGGTCCAGGCTCCTAGCTGCGGGAGGAGGTGCACTACCCAGATGTGGAGGACTATAGTGGAGGACCGCTCAGGAATTACAGGGAGTAAGTATTAGCGTATGTGAACGGGCAGCATTTTAGTCATTGTTGTTGTAGTATTCAGTAAACAGTAGTGTCTTTAGCTCTTTCCTAAACGTTTTGAGGTCTATGATAGACCTGATGTGGACTGGCAGGAGGTTCCATAATTTGGGTGCAGTGTAGGCGAATGCTCTTTTGCTGGTTACTTGCTTTGTACTACAGATTGATGATGGTACTGCAAGAGAGTGTTTAGACTGCTGTTTCTTCTGCTCCTGGTCTCTGCTTGGGTATGAATCTTAGATGTGAGGAATGAGGGTGAGATGTTATGTAGTAGCTTGAAAGTGGTAATTATTACTCTATATTTTATTCTACTCGTTAATGGGAGCCAGTGCAGATCTTTGAGGATTGGTGTAATATGCTTTGTCAAGCTTGCTTTAGCTATTATTCGGCAGTCACATTTTGGGCTATTTGGAGGATGTTAACTGTCTTTTTGGGCAGACCCTATAGTAAACTATTGCAGAAGTCCCAGTGTGGGGTTATAAGAGCCTGGACTACCGTTCAAAAATCGCTAGATTTTAGAAGAGGTCTTAGGTTCTGGATGGATCTTAGCTTAAAGAATATAGTCCTAGCTGTTTGTTTTACCTGGGATGACATACTGAGGGATTTGTCCAAGATGATTTCCAAGTATTATCTCAAGACAGAACAAATGATTAAACATAAGAAAGACACTTACTCTACTCTGCCTTACCCTACAGACAAAGATTTACACAAACAAATGGCTATATCACTATTGTAAATAAATACCGGTAACTCAATTATGTTTTGATGCCCTGTACATAGTTTGAATAGTGTTATTCTAGTTAATGTTCAAAACATGTTCAATGTAACTAAACGTGTACATAGTTAGCACAAGTTCCATGTAAAATATACAGAAGTATATTGATTTTTGTTCGATGTGAACCGCCCCTGATCTCTGGAAGGGGCGGTATATAAGAAACTGTTAAATAAAAATAAATAAATAAATAAAAGTATTTCACCTCCTGTTTTACTTGAATGGTGGTGTTTTGTATCTTGATTACAGTAGTTTTGTAACTGGAGCAACTGCTGGAGAGTATCCCCGACGGCCTGCAATTTGGTGGAATCTTTGCAAGGAGACAACAGAAAGGCATCCACGAGCAGTATTGTGAACTCCAGAGCAAAACCTTCGTGAATGACTTCCATCACCCATTGGTCAGAAGTGATCTGGACTAAGACAGGGTAAAACTGGTGAAGACGATCCCCGACCTGTACCACCCCTGCCTGGGCCCCCTCATCTCATTGTGCTTTCTTGGAACTGGCTCCAGTTCCTGAAACAACCCCTGACCCGTTCCTCTACCACCCCAAAAGTTCTGACCCCTAAAAGGATAATGTACCATTTAATAAGGGGCAAAGTGTACTGCTCAGAAATGATGTAAATCGTAAGACGTATCCCTCAACACTGGGGTCAGCTTACTAGCCTTTGGCTTGTCATCAGGAAATGTAGCCATCCTGAACTCCCCAAATTCTTTGACCAACATCTCCAAGGCATCCCCAAACACGAGCTTGTCCTTAAAGGGGAGCTTACACTGAAGAGTCTAAGAGGACACATCCACCAATCATTTATACCAAAACAAGAGCCATCGAGCTGCCACCACTAAGGACATACCCTTGGTAGAAACCCAAAGTTCATAGAATGTATTTGCCAAATACATCACTCTAGCCTCCAGCCTAGCCTCCTCAGGCATAAGCTATGAGGTTTCAGCATCAGATCCCGATGCCTTTGACCAATGCATACTGTACATGCTCTGGCCACATTAAAAGCTTCTGTCTGCGGAGCTTAAGGCCAACACATTCACCTCAAATGCCTGCTTTAACTAAAGGTCTCCAATTTCTTATCCTGCACATGGGATACAGGCGCTGCATGGTCCGACCACCGTGCAATCCCGCTCTATGAACTCCCCAGTCCAAATCGATCATATGCCTAAGGACCCTATGGACAGGAAAGGCAGTCTCAAACACCCTGATGCCCCGTAATAGGGGATCTTCTAAGGGAGGCTCCACTGTCTGTGGTCCAGAGGAATATTTAGGGCTGCCAAAAAGTGCACAATTAATGCCACGAGATCCTCTAGGCAAAACTCACAACACTGGGATCCTCTCCCGGAGGGATCTCTCCTTGCTCCAGGTCCCAGAGTCAAGACATCTTCACCGAGCTCCGAGGGCCCCTCCTTTGGGTCATCAAAAGTCAGAGTACCCTGAAATGTGGTCCTCCTCCAAATAATCCTAAACTCTGGCTAGAGTGTCCTCCAGAGCTTAAAAGGTGAAGTAACCACCAAGGTCTCTTCCCGTAGTTTAGGAGGAACCTTGTCACTCTTGGATCCCTTTACAGCAACAGGATAAAATCAAAATAAAATGAATACTGGGCAGACTGGATGGACCATGCTGGTCTTTATCTGCTGTCATTTACTATGTTACTATGTTAAGATTCCCCCAGGCCCTGCTTTATGCAATAAGCCTGCTGACTGCCTCATCGCTTGCCCCCCCCCAGAACAGGAGCCAAATCCTGCCTCCCTGAAGGGCCTAAAATGTCCAGTTGAGCAAGAGACAAAATGGCTGTGATTCCTGCCAGAACTGCAGCCTGAGAAAAACTCAGATTTGCTGAATTGGCTGTTTCTTCTGCTGCCGGGAACCCCCCGCCCCCCAGCTAGACTGAGTGACCCTGGAAACTACTGCCCACCATGCAGTCCTTGGCCTCAAATGTCCTGCAAAATTCTGCCTCAGACAGGTGATCTCACCTGCTGTCACTGGCCGTGCAAATGGCCTTCCCCAAAGGCATTTCCACAGCGCAGAAACCAACTGCCTCTCAAGCCAACACACAAGTTCACAGCTGCCTATGACAGCGCCTTCACACTGCCAGTAAACACAACCGATCCCCCACCTGCAATGGATCCCAAACTTACCACTGAGGCCCAGAGTCCTGAAGCTGCAAGGGAAGCCTGATGCATGATGAACAGCCAACATACAAAAGAAATTAAAGCAGCATACGCCCTTTTGCCTGCAAAGACCACTGAAGGCTGCAGTATTGTTGGTATAGGGTCCAGAACCACTAGGAGTATGCCATCCTCAGGGACCTGCAGGCAACCAAGGAGCGTTGGTACCCTACAGGCTGAATTTACACTCCACCACAGCATCCACTTTACTCACAAAGCCTGATCAGCTCTCTGGTCAACTGAAAACTGCCCCTTTTTTAATTTTTTTATTGAATGCCAATTGAGTTCTTCCCCATCTGCTGGAAGACTGAGGATACTGGCTTGGAGGGAGGAGCTCAACCTCCTCCTATTGTGACATCACCAAAGTCAGGAATTCTCAGTGCCATCTGCTGGAAGGGGGATAGAACCCAGGAGTCTGGTCTCTATTTATCTGGCAATTCCATAGCGTCCCTCCAATCCAGGCCAATCCCAAATATTCCTTTTGCCGCAGAACTTTGAGCAAGTTGCTGCTGAACAGATCACTAGTTTTTATGTGTATGCTTGTGATGTTATTTATTTATGTAAATATTATGTATGTTAAATTGCAACCTACCCAGAGTCTTAAAATGGATAAATACCAAAATAAATAACTCCCCCATCCCCCACGCACTGATCTGCGTTTGGCTGTGGACATAGAACAGAAAGAGCAACGTCAATTAAGCTAGATGAGAGAGTTAGCTGCCAAGATAGCCTTAGACACATCCTGGTAATGCAGCGTGACCTAAGGGCAGCTTTTGCTGTAATCAACCAAACCCTTCGATTAACATGCTTAGAACAAACCGGCTTTACTGATGTCACTCTGAATTGCTTCTGTTCCTATTCATCAAGACATGTTTTTTAAGCGTCAATAAATGCTAATAGTCTCTGCAATCTAGCTACTGTCATATGGTGGCCCTCAGGGTCTGTTTGGCCTCTACTTTATTAAATGTTTTCATCTCACCCCTGGCTACCTTGATATCGGATTTGGGAGATCAGAGCTTATTTCAATGCAGCTGACATTCATCTCCTCGTTGTTCATGACAGTTGGGATTTGAATTTTCAGCATAATTAGAGTACAAGCTTGAGATTTCCAGTAAATATTGCCTAGGATCCAAGGCCAGTCTCAGCTCCACCAGCCCTTCCAGCCCCACAACCACGTCTTCCCAATATGCTTTCCTCTTCCGAGTCACCAAATATGCAAGAAGTCCCCTTTCTCCAGCACTGGCTAAAGGCCTCTGGGAATGCCCTCATTGTATCACCTATATATAATTTTACAGGCATTTCTTTGCTAATGTGCTAAAGGAAGCCTTCCCTGATTCTTCAAATATTCTCTTTCACCTCTGCTCTCCGAACAAGGCTGGACACAGCCACAAACTGGACCAAATGTCGGCCTACAGCAGCACCATTTGGGGGGCAACAGCAGCAGAGCAGAGCAGTGCAGTGACCCTTTGAACATTTGCACCCCGTTGCTCACCTTACCTCTGCCAGAGCCGACTCAGCCCTGCCTAAAAGCTTCACAGCGCATCAATGACCCTTTGAACACCTGCACGCAAACCCTTAAGGACTGTTGATATGTATTGAATGTATAATCATCTCAGTCAGTTCATTAATATTAAAATACATTACTGTAAAATTACATTATCTACTGTGGCTTGTCTTAATCCACAAGAACTGCAAAAACTGAACTTCACCTCCCCTGGGCCACTAAAGTTCTTAGGTTATGCCTCCTTGGCTAAATCAGATGGTATCATGCTCATCAATCATGTTCCCCCCCCTGCAACAATGGAGAAGCCCCTCCACCGCCCCCAACTCCACCAGCCCTTTTAACCACACACACATGCTTCAACCCTGATCCCGCCCGCAGGTCTCAAACCACCATCAGGTGCTCCCTATCGATCCGCAGGTAGACTACTCCATCAAAAGAATGGAAACACAGTGGGAGGTAGAGAGAGGACAAAGGCCTCTTATCCCACCAGCGCTGAAACCCTAAATGGCACATGCTGACCTTAGTAAGACGTCCAGGAGGAATTTTATACTTACTTGTTCCAGGAGGCTGGATCTGCTCAGTCATCTCTGAGTCAGGATGATCCATGAAGGGGAGATCTTCCTCTTGTTTAACATTCAGAGAGAACACCGATGTTACAATCGGAAGACCTGTATGAAAAAAATACAAAATATCTAAAAGGATTCATAAGGGATGATCTGACAAACCTAAATTAGTAAATTAATTTTAAGTCTACAAATGTTTGATAATAATCACCTCATCTCCTGTGATCTCAAAATGCAAAGCCCTTAAGTCCAAAACATTTACTTACTCATTGTTGGGTCATTAAAGTTGTCTTTTCCCTCCCACTCACAGTGCTGAGTGAAATATTTCTCATCTTCCTTTTTAATCTTGAATATGACATCAGGATTAACAATTGAATAACCTGTAAATAAGAAATATGAAAACTGCACTTAAATAGGACTCGTAGAACTGTTCTGATGAAGCAGCGTTTGAGTGTGTGGGCATGAAGGTGTGTGTGTGTTATATATCTTTGGGATGGTTGTATTTCTCTGACAAAGCCTGGGTGAGATGAGGCAATTGCAAGATTAAAGCTTGGAGGTTTTCAGGTGCAGTCGTTTCTGTTCTTCTCTGTGATATCTGGTTCCTGCCTTAAGTAGGAGCTGGAGTTCTCAGAAAGGAGTCAGAGGTAAATCCTCCCTCCTGCTCTCCTGAGTCACATGTCTTTGCACAGGAAAGGGAGACAGACTCCAGATGGTCTTGTATGAATTCTCTAATTTATGGTTTACATCTGATCTTACAGCACTGAGCTACATCGTTTGCAGAGCCCGCAGCAGTGGAGTCTGTCACTGGCTCCCAGAGAGCAACAGCACCTCCTGCTGGATATGAGATGGAATCACAAGCCAGGCTCTAAATTTCAGGGGTCTCTGGGGCCTGATACCTGGGATTTTTCCTTTCTAGATAAAATGGCAGCGCACATCTCGCAATGAGTCTGTACATGGCAGACGCTAGATGAGCAGATTTACCTTGTGATATCAGAATGCCGTGAATCTCCTTGATAACCTTCTTGTACAGCTCCTGCTGCCATTCTCCCAGAATGCCCCACTCCACTTCTGAGAAGTAAGCAGCGACGTCCCTGAATGTGACCGATGCCTGGAACAGCAAACAGGACACTCAGCTGCACTTTCATTCTGGGGTGTGTGGAATAGAATTTGCCAGTGAGATTAGCAAGCTCCTTTCTCCTAAATATCCAGTATTTTGTTTAGATTGCCTGGTCCCCAGAGAAACTCTGGAAATCACATCTCCTGTCTTTATGAGCAATTGGATAGAGGATATGGCACTAGCCTATGTGGGTTGGAAGGGGGTGGCAACAACTGCTGAAGGGGTGATGGAGGCTGGTGGTTTGGAGACTGAAGACAGGAAAGTGGAAATTGCTGGGGTCAGACCTGGAGAGAGGAGTAAGAAAGCATCTGAGAGTCAGACAAAGAGACGGAGTGTAAAAGTGTGTCTGTGTCTCTGTTCGTGTGTGTCTGAGAGAGACAGTCTAAGAAAGTGCATTATTTCAGAGAAGTGGATTAGCAACTCTCATGAATGGGATACAGCCGTCTCAGGTAATAATATGCTCAAGACAAAGATGGCAGCAAAAGGAGAAGAGTAGCTCTTAAGTCAAAAACAGTATCAAAGTGGATGAAATGCTGGGGGCACAGGAAGCACAGTGGGATGCGACATAAAGAAGCCATAACACCTCTGTGTGCATTCATGTGATCTACAGATCTGCAAATCAGATGGAGGAACTGCAGAAAGATCTGACTGATGACACACAAAAGGTGGACATTAAGGACGACGTGTTATTGGCAGGAAACTGTAACCTGCTAGACATGGATTGGAGTATCCGGTCTTCAGGTTAGGAAATTCAGCAGCACTTTTACATGCATTAATGCAGCTGGAAACATCATGCTTTCTGGGCCAAATTAATGCAGGATAACGGAGCCCAATCCAAAGCCCACCATCTACTGAAAAAGCCAGGGATGTGTCAATTAAAAATAGCACCTCCCTGCCTATTCTCACAAATCCCTGGCAGCCTATCAGTAAGGGCTACCATCCCATGCAACTATCAATTTTGCAGACAGAGTACTCCAATACAGTCTGGCAGGTGAAAGTTTTCTACCAATGACACTTATCCCTTCATTCCCAACTTTTAGCCGTCTTCAGACAGATCTCTGTCCAGTTCCTCCATCTGAGACAGAGGTCAGGGAAGCAGACATGCACATATGGAGTTGCCATTTCCCTTTTCTATGATGACCCACAGCACCTTCTCCTTTCCCCATGTCCTCTGTATTTCAGTCACTTTGACATTTTTTGACAGGTATTCAGGTGCTGCAGGTTAGTAAATCCTGCAATAAGTATTCTGCGATAATAACTGTAAAAACTGCTATTTTATCACAGCTTTGTAAACAGATCCTTAAGGGTGAAGGAACTTGCCCAAGATCACATGGATTGTCTGTAGGAAAGCAGGATTTGAATTCTGTATATTATCTTGCTGCTCTAACTAGTAGGCTATTCCTCCATTTCAGAAAAAGACAAACTGGGAAAGAGGAGAAAAAGTTGAAAGAGCAGCACAGGGCATGGATTCTGCCTTATTTGGCAGAATAACCACACAAGGTACGCCCCAGGATGCCCCTCATGGGGTCAGGTGCTGCCATTTTCCAGGATGGTGGTGCAGAGGCAGGAACATGTAGGCATCACTCCTGCCTCCCTATGAAAAAGATACCAGGATGGGAGGATCAGAGATACTAGAGGGGAGAGGCTGCAGAGTGCCAGGGGTTGGGGGTGTAGTGGCAACTTGGGCAACCAATTTATTTTGTGGGGTTCAGGGGTGGGGGATCTATGGGTCACTAGTTTATGGATTTTTTTTAAGAGTTCAGGGGGTGGGGGGACCAGGTCCACCAGGTTACCAGGCCACCAGTGATATTTTTAGAGGAGTCAGGGTGAGGGCTGTTGGGATCTTTAAGATCAGGGAGTTTCAGGCAGGTGAAAGAGGCTCTTTGAGCCATCTGACCTTTTTGCTTCTGGATGCAAGTAGTTCAAACCCATGTGCACATATGTCTTCCACCCTCTGTCTTCTTTTGCACACAGCTATTTAGCATTACATATTGTTAATGTATATTTTGGGAACAAAATTATGCATTAATCTTGCATTAGAAAACTGCTCTGAGCTATAACACAGCTCTAACACAACGTTCCTGCGGCAAGGTCAAGGAGGGAAAGTTGCAAGAGCAGCATTTGCAAACGTTTTCTTTGAAATGCTGATGCCCTGTGCAGAAGAGGAGGATAAACAATTCTTACCTTATCAGAACCCAAGGCAGACATTTCCCTCCTGTTTTCCTTCTGCATTCTTAGGCTGCTGAGAAGAATTCCCTGTTAATGGAAGGATGAATAAGGCAGAAGGACGCTGGACTAATTCCTAAGGGTCTCACATAGTCCCTTCTCTCGCATTTGCAGATCAGGGGCTGGGGCTTGCAGGGATTTCCTGTCCTGGGGAAACAGGAAGTTCCTGCTTCTAACACAAGTCTTTCCTTCTCTTTGCAAACTTAGCAGACACTGTAAGTAACTAGAGGGAGGACACAGGGTAGAGCATGCTCAGTATCCTGTCGTGACATCATAATGTAGGAGCCCGCCTCCTTAAGGTGGATCTGCAGAGATGGCAGATAGAGGCAGAGTGTCTCAGAAAGCAGAGGGAAGTAAGATCAGTGTTTAAGCTGCTGCTACACCAGAAAATGTGTTGCTGCTATGCAGCTGGAAAACAAGCATTTTGAGATGAGCAACAAAATTATATCTGACCTTCTTTGTGACTTACAAAAGGATCTCAATTCCAGCTATTTTATTCATTCAGGACCATAAAATACTACCCACAGGGGAAAAGAAAATCAAAGTATTCTTGTTTACACCTGGTAAAATTCTGTATAAAAAATGTAAAATTCCACACAAGAATTGAGAAAACCTTGCTCACAATATTTTAAATTCTGCATGTTTTATTCATATATTTTTGTGCAGAACTTTTCCATCATAAAGCCTAACTCCTCAGCTCTCTCACTCCAATCACAGCTGTCTCTCAGCACCCAAGCCTTCCCTGCCCCCCTCCCCCCCCCCCCCCACCCCAGGGCCAGCACTACCTGGTAAGCCTGGTAAGTGCTGTAGGAGGGCGCCGTCACCAGTCGCCTGCCACCACTGCTTCAAAAAAAAAGAAAGCAGCCGCCGGAACATTTCTCTCTTCCTGCAGCTCTACTCTCTTTTAGACTGCTGGGTCTCAGAGTTTCCAAAGGCAGTAATAATCATTTCCAGAGAAACAGGAAATGCTTGTTACTGCTGGAAGCTCCGCGATACAGAAGTTTAAAAGAGAGCAGAGTGGGGGTAACAGAGAAATGTTCCCACGGCTGCTTTCGGTTTTTGAAGGATGAGTTGAAGAGAGGAAGAAAGGGGCCAGAAGGGAGCAGATATAGAGTGGGGGGTGGGGGAGCTGGAAGGAAGCAGACCGGGGGGGGGGGGGAAGCTGGAAGGGAGTAGACATGGGGGGTACAAGAGAGCAGACACCGGGGAGAGCTGGAAGGGTGCAGGCCCGAGGGGGGGAGCTGGAAGGGAGTAAACATGGGGGGCTACAAGGGAGCAGACACTGGCAGATCTGCAAGGGAGCAGACAATGGGGGAGCTGAAAGGGAGCAGACACGGGGGGCTACAAGAGAGCAGACACTGCAGGGGGCTGGAAGGGAGCAGACATGAAGGGAGAGCTGGAAGGGTGCAGGCCCGAGGGGAGGGGGGAGCTGGAAGGGAGCAAATCAGCCCTGTAGGGCGCGGTGGTCCCTCAACACATAGAGCGCCGTACTATCTCTGCACCAGGACCTACAGCAAACAGGACTCCCTACCAGCCCGACCGCCCACCCCTCACCACATAGGAATGCCGAAAGATCTGCAAGGGTCAAGACCCAAGTAAGGAGGTAAGCCGCAAAGCATAGTCCCGACTATAGAAGCAGCTACCATAAGTGTAAAAGATCCGACACACTAATATCAATCGACCATCACACAGTTACTGCAAAGAGACTGCTGAGAGATAGCTCAGACCAGGACATAACATAACAACAACTGCCGACACACATATAATACTTTTAACTGTGAAATGTTAACTGATACTAGGCCACCTACTGCATAATACCTGTTACTGTGAAGTTTTAGCTGTGACTAGGCCACTTACTGCATAATACCTGTTACTGTCAAGTTTTAGCTGTGACTAGGCCACTTACTGCATAATATCTGTTAATGTGGACTGTTAGATGATCCTTAATGCATAATACCTGTTACTGTGAATGTTTAGATGATCCTGGGCCACTTACTGCATAATACCTGGTACTGTGAATGTTTAGATGATCCTGAGCCACTTACTGTATAATACCTGGTACTGTGAAGTTTTAGCTGTGACTAGGCCACTTACTGCATAATACCTGTTACTGTGAATGTTAGATGATCCTGGGCCACTGACGACATAATACTTATTACTGTGAAGTGTTAGCTGGTACTAGGCCACAGATTGTGAAGTCATAGCTGATACTAGACCACGGACTGCAAAATATCGCTTATCACTGTGAAATATCGACTGGTTCTAGGCCACCGACTACAATTTCTGTAGTCGACACTTTTCAGTATCAGAAGATACCGGTGGTCTCCAGATCACGGCTCTGTACAGCTATCCACCAAACTGACGAGGAATGGGACCCCTCAACTTTATTCTGGGCATATATCTGCTCATACTGGTTCCAACATCCGCCCTCAACTCAAACTTTTACTACCCCCTACCGCACATATGCAGTCCAATCTACTACCTCTACCCCATCCAATCACCTTCACTACCCCCAATAACCCCCTACCACATTACCATCAAAGATCCAGCACCTGCAACATCTCCAAAACCCTCTATTACCAGGCACAATAGATCACAGAGGCACCACAAAACTAAGCCCATAAAGCCGCATGCAAACAAGACCATGCCAACCCAGAGCATACCCACACACGCTCCACAAACATCCCATGATACATGTAACATCATCCTCATCAATGCCAGATCAATCAGGAACAAAACACATATCATCTTTGACATCATCACCGATAACCAGCCTGACATCCTCTGTATAACGGAACTTGGATCACTGACACCGACTCTGCGATACTAAACCAGATAAACAAGCCTGGATACAAATTATACAACTGCCCACGCACCAACAAAAGAGGTGGTGGAGTTCTCATCATAGCCAAGACCGACCTGCAAATGACAAGCACATCTCTGAATTCAAGCATAGACATCGACTTGCTTAAAATAGAAAACACAGCTTTATCCATCTGCCTAATATACAGATCCCCCTCGCCACACCATGAAACACTAGCCGCTGCCCTAGAGAACATCTCCTCCACGCAACTCAGGAAATTCCAAATCATCTTGGGAGACCTAAATTTAGCCTCAATGCCATCCACACATGCAAATACCTTCCTGGAGGCCATGACCCAACTAGGATATCAACAGATAATAAGTGAAGCCACCCACGACAAGGGACATACCCTAGACATGGTCTTCACACCCACAAATCACCTGAACAACGAAACAAAACCTATAGTAAGGATAACTCCAGTACCATGGTCTGACGACCATCAAATTGATCTTCAAATGAAACTACCCTCCTTACCCAAAGATGCGAAAACACGAAGAACAATGCACCCACAAAGACGTTTCAGCAAATACAACCTGGAAAATCTTGTAAGTACCATTACCGCCCACATTGATCTAGAATGCAATGACCTCGATTTACTTATCAACAACTGGGACAAGGGAATTGAGGCCACATCGCACCCAACATGGAGAACCCCCACGAACTCAACTAAACCCAGATTTGAACCCTGGTACACTGAAACGCTGACCAGAATGAAGAGGGAACTCCGAAATGGAGACGATGCAAACCAACATATTAAACAAAGCTATCAATAAGCCTCGTGAATTATTCGACCTAGTGAAAACACTAACCAAAGTATCTCAGGAAGACCACTATGGGAACATCATTAAACCCCAAACTCTTGCAGACCACTATGCAAAGAAACTTACTGGAAACGCATCCACTCACTGTGGGAACACAAACTACCCAGCACCTCACCCCAACACGACAACTATTGGGGACCCAAACACGACGGTCATTGTTGACCAAGAAAAAACATGGCTCAATTTTCACAACATTGATACTCAACAAATTATCAGCATAATAACAAACATTTGTACCACCACCTCCCTACTAGATCCCTGCCCAGCTGCTTGGGTTAAGGAAGCGAAACAAGACATTGCGAACCAAGTCTCTCATATTGTGAACCAATCGCTACAGCAAGGAATCATGCCCACTCAACTCAAGAAATCTATAATAAGGCCAATTCTAAAGAACAACTCACTCAACAAAGATGACCCGGCATCCTACCGCCCCATTTCCAGCATATCTTTCCTAGCAAAGATCATTGAAAAAGCAGCCCTACTTCAACTGCAAGATCATCTAGACGATCATAAAACCCTAGATGAGCACCAATACGGCTTCAGACAACATCATGGGGTTGAAACACTTTTAATAGCACTACTTAACAACCTACTCAAAGGACTTGAAGAAAGAAAAAAGATGTTTATACTCATTTTCATTGACATCTCTGCCGCCTTTGATACCGTACATCACGGAATCCTCCTAAACAGGATTGAATCAATTGGAATATTGGGAACCCCCCTGAAATGGTTCTCTTCCTACATAACCAACAGGATGCCACAGGTTCACTTCAATGGTGAACAAGCAGAAGCCTTCACACAAACGCAAGGCATACCTCAGGGTTCGGCTCTCTCTGCGCTACTTTTCAACATCTACATGCAACCCCTTTGTAATATTTTCCAAAAGCATAATATCAACTACCACATCTATGCGGATGATATTATGCTTTACACACAATTGGATATCGATAACCCTAACTATACTCAGCTTGAATCATGTCTGGATGAGATGTTAAAATGGCTACAGCGAAACAACATGACGATAAACCATAAAAAAACTGAGGTGATGTATATCTCCGGTAAACCAAATTTTGACCCTCCTGCGTCAGTCACTCTATGTAACAATACATACAAAACAAAGAATGAAATAAAATATCTGGGTGTAACGCTTGACAGCAACCTAAAAATGGAAAAGCACCTCCACAAAACAAACAAAGCCGTTTTCTACAAACTTAGAGTCCTACAACCTCTAAGGAACATCATTGAACCTCATGATTTCAGGTCTGTTGCACAAGCACTCATTATGCCACACTTCGACTATTGTAACGCCATATTACAGGGCCTTCCGAAGAAAACCATCAACATTTTGCAAATGGCCCAAAATGTAGCAGCCAGGATCATCATGGGAAAAAACCTTGCCGAACACATCACACCTGTACTGATCGAACTCCACTGGCTCCCCATTGCTGCCAGGGTGAAATATAAAACCCTAATAACCACATACAAACTCATACATAACATAGCACCATCCTTTCTCGCCACCCTCATCAGCACACAACCCCCCAACAGAAGCAGAAGAACAATCAACTCAAACAAACTCCAAGTGCCACTTGATATCAGATCCGTAAAAACCAGTACGAGCCACCGAGTATACTCTTACTCTGCTCCGACCCTCTGGAATCAACTACCGACCGAACTATGTGACATCAAAGACCTTATGGAGTTCAGAAAAAAACTCAAGACACATCTATTCCACTGCCACTACAATCTGTTGTAAACCATAGGGGTCTACAAGTTGCCCCTAAAGGAACCATAGATGCAGTTTGTAAATATGTAAATATGAGAATTTCTGACCCCTATCCTAAGACCCTCTCAATGTGTGCTGTGCTTTTCTCTTTCTAATCAATGTGTATTTTCCTCAAAATTTCTGTCATGATTTGTCAATTTACCGCCTGTAATCAAACCGCTGCTGATCACTGGAAGTAGCGGTATAGAAATGTATGTTAAATAAATAAATAAATAAAATAAAACAAACATGGGGGCTGCAAGGAAGCAGACACTGGGGGAGCTGAAAGGGAGCAGACACAGGGGGCTACAAGAGAGCAGACACTGCAGGGAGCTGGAAGGGAGCAGACACGGGGGGGGGGGGAAACTGGAATAGAGTAAACATGGGGGCTACAGGGGAGCAGACACTGGCGGAGCTTGAAGGGAGCAGACATGGGGGGTGACCTGGAAGGGTGCAGACCCAGGTGGGGAGGAAGCTGGAAGGGAGCAAATATGTGGGCTACAAGGGAGCAGACACTGTGGGAGCTGAAAGGGAGCAGACACAGGGGGCTACAAGAGAGCAGACACTGCATGGAGCTGGAAGGGAGCAGACACAGAGGGTAAGCTGGAAGGGTGCAGACCCGGGGGGGGGGGGAAGCGGGGAGGGATTAAACATGGGGGCTACAAGGGAGCAGACACTGGTGGAGCTGAAAGGGAGCAGACACAGGGGGCTACAAGAGAGCAGACACTGCAGGGAGCTGGAAGGGAGCAGACACAGTGGGTGAGATGGAAGGGTGCAGACCCGGGGGGGGGAGGGTGGAAGGGAGTAAACATGGGGGCTACAAGGGAGCAGACACTGGCAGAGCTGAAAGGGAGCAGACACAGGGGGGCTACAAGAGAGCAGACACTGCAGGGAGCTGGAAGGGAGCAGACCCGGGGAGTGAGCTGGAAGGGTGCAGACCCGGGGGGGGGGGGAGCTGGAAGGGATTAAACATGGGGGCTATAAGGGAGCAGACACTGATGGAGCTGGAAGGGAGCAGACACTGGGGGAGCTGAAAGGGAGCAGACACGGGGGGCTACAAGAGAGCAGACACTGCAGGAAGCTGGAAGGGAGCAGACACAACGGGTGAGTTGGAAGGGTGCAGACCCGGGGAGGTGAAGCTGGAATGGAGTAAACATGGGAACTACAAGGGAGTAGACACTGGCAAAGCTGCAAGGGAGCAGACATGGGGGTCTACAAGAGAGCAGACACCGGGGTAAGCTGGAAGGATGCAGGCCGGGGGGGGGGGAGCTGGAAGGGAGTAAACATGGGGGTACAAGAGAGCAGACACTGGCGTGAGCTGGAAGGGTGCAGGCCCAGGGGGTGGGGGGGGGAACTGGAAGGGAGTAAACATTGGGGCTACAAGGGAGCAGACACTGGGGAGCTGGAACGGAGCAGACATAGGGGGCTACAAGAGAGCAGACACTGCATGGAGCTGGAAGGGAGCAGATACGGGGGGGGGAGCTGGAAGGGAGCTGACACTTGGGGATGGGACTGGAAGGGGGATGGACAGAGTAGAGGTGACTGGAAGGGAACTGACATGGGAGGAGGCTCTGGGACTGGAAGTTCGCTGATACCTGGGATGGTATTTGGACTAGAAGGGGCTGGACGATGGAGGAGGGGGACTAGAAGGGAATAGACACCAGTGGCAATGCTGGGAATGCAAGGGGGTTGACACTGGGTGGGGAGGATGTAAAGGAGGCTGATACTGGGGAGGGTTACTGGGACTGGAAAAAGGCTGATCGAAGAAAATGAAGAAAACAAAAGGAGAGACCAGAAATGGCAGATGGACTATAGACCATAGAAAGAGAGCTAAGAGAAGACAGAGGAAAAACAGAAACCTCAGATCAGGACAAACATGATCAAAAATTGTCAGACAACAAAAGTAGAAAATAATTTTATTTTTAATTTAATGATTGAACTTTGCGCTGTCTTTATATTTCACACTGCATCTCTTAGCTGGTGTGGCACCGCATGCACAGGGCCGGCCCATCCATTGAGCAAGAATGTTGTTTGCACAGGGCCCCAGGTTTCAGGGGGCCCCATGCAAACAACATTCTGCCCATCAGCCACTTAAAGAGAAAAAAGAAACTTGCTGCTGCTGCTGCCGCCGTGGCAGCGGCAGAATGTAGTGTCTCCCGCACTCAAGTGTCTCTTGCGGGCCCCCCCCCCCCCCCTCCATGGCCTACCCGGCAGAGCCCACCTCGGCGCGGCTTTCAAAGCTGTGAAGGGAGAGTTTCCCTCTCGCAGCTCTGTTAAGCTCGCCGGGGCTGTTATTAATTAAGCACTTTCCTCCAGTGGCATGGCTCTCCTGCTCCTTTGTGCTGCCTTGTGCCTGCAGGAGGTGCCTCCCTTCTGCGCTCCTTAGTGACCAGTGACTGAAGTGATTCTAGGTATAACTGTTGGGTGATCTTAAAGATTATGAGTAATAATTTGTACTTGGTGCGGGAGTCCATCGGCAAACAAGAGTAACCAAGGCAGTTTTGTTTTGTTTTCTACCCAGCTAAAGTGGTCAATTTGGTAACTTAAATCCAGTGATTTTGTGAATGTTATACTATAAATTGTTAGGATCCAGATGCAGGTCCAGCTCCATCTAAATCCTGGAAAAATCCTGCTTTTCTTTAATTTACTTATGATTAGATCTCACAGTTTGGATTGTAATTTTATTTGTCAAGAAATGCAGAATATTTTCCCTCTGAATTTTGACCCAGAGCTAGGACAGAATAAATCCTTTCTGCTTTTTTAAAGTCTGAGTCCAAGGATTGGAACTCTAGAGGACAACTGAAGCCCAATTCTAAAGTTTTTCTATCCAAAAGCTAGAAGCAGCCTCTTGATGATGCTTCTTAGCCAGAAGCTGACCAGCAACTGCACTGCCATAATTTAAATAACAATCAGGATGTTTTTAAACCAATTGCAGAGGGCTACAGTCTGAGGCAACAGCCAACCTCCTCCCCTGTTGCTGACTGAAAGTCCTTTCCTTCTGGAAATTTCAGAGGTTTGTCCATTGTAATCTGCTTTGGGATTTGTTGTTTGCAGTCTGCATTGTCAGGTTTGTAATTCCCAGTGCTGAGCAACACACATCTATGCTAGGATTTGTGTCCTTAAAGGCAGAAACCTCTGGGAGGGGTAAATCTTTATCAGTCAGCTTTAAATAAACACAAGGGCTAGAGCCTCGCCTCCAAGATTTAACATGAGACACTCATGTTAGGATAAAATCATTTCTTTCCCAGAGTGCTAAGGTGCTGGTGGTATGCTTTTCTAAGGTTCCCTTGTAAATATCTTGTTTCATTTTACAGGAATAATTATATCTTTATGGAACCTATGCATTTAGACAATTTTCTGATTGACAACAGTATTGCTTAGTTTTTTGATCTGGAGCTGGAAATGTGGACCGATTAGTATTGACCACTGTTATTTTTTTGGAGGTGTATCCTCTGTTTTTATGATTTTTGTGTTTTAAAATTGGTTAGCCTTTCTCTCCTTGATTTGGGCTGTTTCTCATAAGCCTATTTTGTTTTCTAGTTATGTAATTTATCTATAATCGTAGATAATGGCTGTGAGAATTTTTTTTGTTTACTTTGAGTTGTTAAATTTGAAAATCCTGATTTTAAAATAAACCCTATTATACACACAGAGGATGACTACATACACTCACACACAAACGCACACATACACCAGTCCTGCAGCGCACAGATACTGTACATAGATACACAGACACACATGTGCATGCACACACACAAATCTCAACCCCACACCGCACACGAACATACACCCTAGTCCTGAAGTACACACATGCAAATCCAGCCATGCAGCACGCACAAAAACCCACACCCGAACCACGTACCACAGGGACATCCCAATCCTGTACTATACACACACAGACACCCCACCCCTGCACCACACACTGTCTCAAGATAGACACAAATATTTAGATAACACCAATCAAAACGATGCCACATACAGTCCCCGAGGCCCTGCCTCTCTAACATGATAGTTTGTCTCTGCTTTGTATTTACTGGTCTCATTGTCTCTTCCAGATTCCCGTTAAACATCTCCATATTAGCAGAGAGGAATGTGAAAACTGGTGACTTCTGAATCCTCTCTGCTCCTTTCTCTTCAGTACAAGGAATCAGCCTCTATTTCTGATGGCACATGAAGCATCTTATCCTCTAGAGCAGCGGTTCTCAACCTGTGGGTCGCGACCCCCAAGGGGGTCGCCACAGGATTTAGCAGGGGTCGCCTCACTCCACCAAGTTAAAAAAAATTTTAAAAAAGTGCACAAGTTGCTGCCGCTGCTGAGTCCAATTCTCGGCAGCGGCAAACTCACCGCCTCCCTTCTAATGCAGCTGCGGCTCCCTGCCTTTTACGGAACCACGGCTATGCCTGTAAAACCCTTGCGGAGCTTTTCTGTCTCTCGATGGGCTCCGTGCAGAATTGTTTACCACTTCCTTTGGAGGTGGGACAATGCTGCACGGAGCCCGTTTAGAGACAGAATGGCTCCGCACCGGCTTCACAAGCATAGCCGTGGTTCCCTAAGAGACAGGGAGCCGCGGCTGCAGAAGAAGGAGGCAGACATGGGGGGGAAGGGGGGCTGACATGGACAGAGGGGGGGCTAACATGGAGGGAGGGCTGACATGGACAAAGGGGGGCTGACATGGAGGGAGTGAGGGGGCTGACATGGACAGATGGGGGGCTGACATGGACGGAGGGGTGGCTGACATGGAGGGAGGGAGGGGGGTAGATATGCATGGACGGAGGGGGCTGACATGGACAGAGGGGGCTGACATGGAGGGAGGGAAGGGGCTGACATGGACAGAGGGGGGCTGACATGGAGGGAGGGAGGGAGGGGGGCTGACATGGACAAAGGGGAGAGACAGGGGGACATACTGGACAGACAGGGGATAAATGCTGGACAGAGGGGAGAGACAGTGCGGGTTAGGATTTTAATGGGCCGATGGGGGAGCTAGCACTGGTAATGGGCCGGTGAGGAGGGGCTAGGACTGGTAATGGGTTGATTAGGGAAGGCTAGCACTGGGAATGAACTGATCAAGGGGGGGGACTGGTAATGGGCTGATGGGGGGTAGGACTGGTAATGGGCTGATTAGGGGAGCAGGACTGGTATTGGGCTGATTAGGGGAGCCTAGCACTGGTAATGGGGTTGAAGGGGGACTAGCACTGGAAATGAGCTGATTAGGGGAGGATAGTACTGGTAATGGGCTGACGGGGTGGGGTAGAACTGGCAATGGACTGATGGGGGGCTAGCATTGAAAATGATCTGATCGGTGAGGTTAGGACTGGAAATGGGATGATTAGAGGAGGCTAGGACTGGTAATGGGCTGATGGGGGGGTAGGACTGGTAATGGGCTGATGGGGGGGTAGGACTGGTAATGGGCTGATTAGGGGAGCAGGACTGATAATGGGCTGATTAGGGGAGCCTAGCATTGGTAATGGGGTTGAGGGGGGACTATCACTGGAAATGAGCTGATTAGAGGAGGCTAGCACTGGTAATGGGCTGACGGGGTGGGGTATGACTGGTAATGGGCTGATTAGGGGAGGCTAGCACTGGTAATGTGGTTGGGGGGGACTAGCACTGGAAGTGAGCTGTTTGGAGGGCTTCGACTGGGAATGGGCTGATTGTGGGGAGGGGAGGATAGAGCTGCTGACCCTGGAAGAAAGCTGGGGGCTAGGGCTACAAATGGGCTGATACGAGGGGATGGGAGAATGGAACTGGGAGGGAGTGGATCTGAGAGGGGCTGCCATGGTATTTGTACTAGAAGGGACTGGTCAGTGAGGAAGGAGGGGGACTGGAAGGGAATGGAAACCAGTAGCAGACATGGGAATGCAAGTAGACATTGGAAGGTACTGGGAGTGAGGACTGGAAAGGGGCTGATACTGGGGAGGGTTACTGGGACTGGAAATATGCTGATGGAAAGAAGTGAAGAAAACGAAAGAAGAGATAAGAAATGGCAGATGGACCATAGACCACAGAAAGAGAGCTAAGAGAAGACAGGAAAGCAGAAGCCTCAGATCGGGACCAGCATGATCAGAGAATAAATTGGTCAGACAACAAAAGTAGAAAAAATAATTTTATTTCATATTAGTGATATGACTACAAAATCATAATAATTTTGAAATCAAATATTGTTACTTGTTATTGGGATTAATTATTGTGGTTTAAATAAGTAAATTTTATAAATAAAAACATAATGCGAAGGCCTATAATATATCAATAATTCAACAAATGATTACAGCAACGATGCGTTAGCGGTAAAGGAAGAGAGAAGCATTTGATTTTATCATTGGGAGTCATCACAAGTTGACCATTGGTAAAAGGGGTCACGGTACAAAAACGTTGAGAACCATTGCTCTAGAGACTTCTCATGATTCAGCTCCTCTGTTCATTTAGTTGTATTGTAACTTAGGCATCCTTATATTGTTATCTCCAGGAACAAGCAGGAATGTAGTCTTCACATATGGGTATCGTCGGAACCGACGGAGCCCGCGCAGGAACGCTCCCCTGCGTCCAATAGGAACGCTTTTGGGAGCATGCCGACACGCATGCGCGCTGCCTTCCCGCCTATCTACCTCTCTCACTTCAGTTCTTCATTTTCCGCGGAGCCGACAGGATGTGTTCCCTGTCACCGCAGGGAATTCTATCTTTATTTCTTATTTTTTGTGGTCGTGCCTGCCTTCGTTCGACGCCTACCGGTACCGCCGGTGCTTTTCTTTCTTTCTTTCTTTTTAAAAAATAAAAATAAAAAAGACTTTTAGTCTTTTTAGTCAGGGGTTTTTCCCCTGCTCTGGTGCTTGGCGCCATTTTGGGCATTAGGCCCTCTTTTTCCTTACCATGGAAAAACCAGCCACTGGTTTTAAAAAATTTTCAAAATGTGGCGGTACAATTTCTGTCACTGACACGCATGACTGGTTTCTTAAATGTTTAGATCCTGACCATTGTCCAGCAGAGTGTCTCTCCTGCAGGAAGTTGACTAAAAGAAGTCTTCAGAATCGAGCAAATCAACTCGGTGCCCTGTTTGCATCAGACATGATGTCTGTAGCATCGATGTCCTCCAGGGCTTCTACTTCTTCCCAGGGATCTCATATAACTAAACATAAATCTTCTAAGACTAGTCGGTCCTCGAAGGGTAGATCTCCCTCTAAGCATCAAGATGCCTCTGGTGTTGCCCTCGAGGACACTTCACCGGCAAAACTGCCCCGGCGGGAGTCTTCGAGCTCCAAACCATTATCGGGGCTCCAGGATGTTCCCGAGGCTTCTACCTCAATGGAACTACTGGTGTCATGCTCGGGGGTTATGGCTGCTTCCACCGGTACCGACACCCCGGCATAGGCAGTAGCGATGGACAAGAGACTCCTCGCTATTGAACGCAGTCTAGTGAATCTTTTAGCTACTTCGTACCACTAAAGTCGCTGCAGACGGTTCCGCAGGCACCGGTGCCGATGCCGGTACCGGTGTCGGTGTCCTCGGTACCTGCTTCGGCTGGTATGCTTCCCCCGATGCCGAGTTTGGAATCACCCTCTAGCATGGGGGATCAGGTACCGACTCGTTTCGGTACCGACCTCGAGTACTACTGATGCCATCTGCTTCAGGAGAATCCAGTGCTTTATCCTTTTGAGTCTTCCGATTCCGATGACTCAGATGATTCCACCGGTACCAGAGCTGAACTTTTACAAGAGTCAACTCCTCCTCCTCAGCGCAGAATGTCCCTTCCTGAGGACATGTCTTTTCATGATTTTGTACGTGATATAGCAAAGGGACTTGCCATTACAGTAGTACCAGAAAAGGAGCCTAGAGCAGAAAAATTGAGAATTCTGCAGTACCCTTTGGCTCCAAAGGAAGCAGCTATGCTTCCTATACATCAGATATTACATGATTTGATGTTAAGGATGTGGGAAACTCCTTTAACAGTATCTCCACATTCTAGTCGTCTTGACACGATGTATCGAGTGCCACCTTGTCCTGGTTTTCAAAAGACTCAGTTACCACATCATTCTATGGTGGTGGAGTCGGCCATGAGACGGATTAAGAGTGCTAAAAGACACTCTTCCAATCCACCAGGTCGTGAGGTCGTCGATGCTTTCAGGCCTCCATGCTATCAGCAAGAATCAGTTCCTATATATTGTACATGGGAATGTTTCTTAGAGCTTTTGAACCCTTTCCTTCAAGAGGATAAACGTACAGATTATTTGACTTTAGTCAAACATGCTCAGAATGTCTCTAAGTTCATGAATCGTGCTACCTTTGACTGTTTTGAGTGTATTAGCAGAACTTCTGCTATTTCTATAGGAGCACGTCGCATTGCCTGGCTCCAAGCTTCAGACTTGGAAGAATGGGTGCAAGATAAGCTGGGAAACATTCCTTGCACAGGAGAAAATCTCTTTGGCAAGGATTGGCAATCCAAAACTAACCAAATTGACACTGACAGTACAACTTTGAATAGATTGTCAAAGGCTACAGCTAACTCAGCTAAGAAAATGTTTCTTGCAATGCAATGTGTGCCTTTGAGTCAGTCCTGACTCCTGGCAACCCAGAAGCTCCTGGGTTTTCTTGGCAGTGTTGCTGGAAGTAGATTGCCAGGCCTTTCTTCCGAGGCAATGGAGGGTTAAGTGACTTGCCCAAGGCCACAAGGAGTGCTTGTGGGAATTGAATGCTGGTTGCTTGGTTACCAAACCAGTGCTCTAACCACTAGGCTACTCCTCCACTCCGTTTTTTTTTTCTTAAGAAACCTTTTTTCTCTAAAAAGAAAAAGTTCTATCTATCTTCCACCCAGCAAGCACATGTTCCCCAAAATGGGCAACAGCAAACTAGACAGAGAAAGCCAAAGGCTCAGCAGGCTCAACAGGCCCAGCCTCCTCAGGGTTTTTGACTGTTGTCTAGAGAACTTAGTCATTCTTCCTGTTCTAAGCCCAGAACCTCTGAATATTCCAAGCCGTATCTGCCATTTTGCCGAAAGATGGCAATAGATCACATCAGAAAACTGGACAGTCCATAGTAAGTCTGGGATACAAGCTTCATTTCCTCAGCTTGCCCCCACCTACACTAATAAAACAGTTCAACTCTCAACCACTGGTCACAGACCTACTGTGGCAAGAGGTCAGCACATTGTTTACATCATCAGAATATAGGAAGACTAGGGGACATGCAATGAAGCTACAGGGTAAACTATTTAAAATAAATAACAGAAAATATTTTTTCACTCAACGTGTAATCAAACTCTGGAATTTGTTACCGGAGGATGTAGTAAAGGCTGTTAGTGTAGCTGGGTTTAAAAAAGGTTTGGACAAGTTCCTGGAGGAAAGGTCCATAAACCATTATTAAAAAGGGACCCAGGATATCACTGCTTGACCCAATACAAGCATTGCAGAGTCTGTGTCTTTTGAGGGAACTGCTAGGTACGTATGACCTAGATTGGCCACCGTTGGAAACAGGATACTGGGCTTGATGGACCTTGGTCTGACCCAGTATGGCATATCTTATGTTCTTATCAGCATGCTTGGAGGTAATTTACTTGGCTTCATTGAAACCGTCAGGTAGATTTCTTGCTAGGAAAGCCACAATGAAGCTAATATGAGCCAGAACCCCCAGGTATCCCAGGACACAGTAAAATGCAACTATTGACCCTTCTTTACATTCAATTAGCATTGTTCCAGTCTCTGACTGCATATTACAATAGGGAAATGGGGGAGCAGTGACCAATCAGCCAAATCACAGAACAGCTTAAGAAGGGAACTAGAAAGGACAATGATCACCTCACTCGTTATTCCCATTTCTAGGTCACTTATGAATATGTTAAACAGCAGCGGACCCCAACACAGATCCCTGGGGTACTCCACTCTTCACATTTCTCCATTGAGGAAATTGGCCATTTAGTCCTACTCTTTGTTTTCTATTTTTTAACCAGTTCCTGATCCATAATATTACATTGCCTCCTATCCTATGACTTTTTAATTTTACCAAGAGTCACTGATGAGGCTGAGGGTGAGGAGGCAATGAAAGGCTTGTGGCATCCTTCCCACTCTCTATTGCCCCTTGCACCTGTGAGATGCTCTTTATCTTGGCACTGCCAGTATGACTTTCTTCTACCTTCTCACCTGTTAGCACACTAATAACACCTTTAACAAGTAAATTTTCAATATCTCATAATTTAGATACAAATCCTAATCATGTAGATTCCTCAGATTATATATCTGCAAAGACCATCTCCACACACTTTTCAGCAGGGAATATGGTGCCCCTACTGCTAGGCCGAGTTGCCTTCACCTGTTCCCCCACCCTGCACCATGTAAACTTCCCTTTGCATCTCTGTGGAGATGACACTGAGCACCCGTTCTTTCACTGTTGCACGAGACGCTGCAGCTTTGTCTACTCTTCTTGTAAAGACATCTCTCTTCAGCTGCATCATGGACTAAAGCAGCCCCTCAGCATACCCTAGAAATGACCTGTATCTTATGTAATGGGTCTGCATGTTGTTGGGTCACTCCAGGCCAGGGAACCCTGAACCCTCATCTGCGGTGTACTGCTCCGGCTGGCTGGACTCCAGGGGAATAAATCTCACAGACCACACTGAAGGACAGTATGCAAGTTTATTCCAAAGGGTGGAGGGATTGTCAGTACTTTTATACATTCTTAGAAACATAGTCATACGTCATCCACCCATCTTCTGGGGGCCCACTATGGTTTATCAGTAACTAATACAAAAACAAGTCATCCTTGAGTAGAACAAACAGTTTACACAGCACATTCCTTTTTCCAACCCACCAGACTGTACAAAGGGCACACACATAGGATTCTGATTTGATTTCTATAAGATTCTAATTTCTCTTGTGCAGGCCTCTTGTATATGCACTTAAACTAAGCATTATTATTACAAAGGACATATATATAGGATTCTGATTTCCCTAACAATCCCCCCTTTGGGCCTGCATAGGCCCACTATAAGAACAGCCTAACAATCTACTACAAAATAACTAAACAGACATTATTAATGGGACATCTGTATGTGGCAGCTCAGGTACATCAGCCACCATAAAAGCAGGAGTATTAAGAATACATAAAAGTGGTAGAGCCTTGTAGGGCCTTTCAACAATAGCCAAGAATAAATGAATATACAACAAAAAAGGAACAAGAATTATAAAACCGCTCAATAGGGCAATAAGCAGTCCTTTGAGACCACCCCAAAGGAAAATACATCAGAGAGTAATCATGAGAAACTTCCCTGTAGTTGAAGAACAGTATAGAGCAGTATTAGACAGGCTAAAAGCAGAAACAATAAAACAATCCTTAGCATTAAAACTAGAGACAGTTTACAATGAACAAGGGACCTAGTCATATCCCAAAGAGAGGCGAGTAACACCAATGTTTTATTTATTTATTTATTTAGACAGTTTTGTATACCGCCTTATCCTTCAATCAAAGCGGTCACAACACAATTGGGGGATACATTTAACACGTGGGGATATGAGACACATACAGGAAACATGGGCAATGGAGGGTTAAGTGGCTTGCCCAAGACCACAAGGAGCATCTGTGGGACTAGAAACCCCAGTCCTTCCGGCCCAAGGTTGCTGTCCTCTAGTGGGATTTGAACCCCCGACCTTCCGGCCTGAAGTACCTTGCCCCAACCACTAGGCTACTCCTCCTTATACAAAAAGGTAGAAAAAGAAACAGGGGGCTGGGTGCAGTTTGAATTATCAGGTACAGTCACACAGATTAGAAGGTACAGTAATGAGACATGTTGAGAGAAAAGCTTCAGTTTGTAGCGAGCTGTGCACACAAAAAAATAAGACAGTCTGGGCAAGTAATATTGCCGTATTAACAGTTCCCGAAATGGACTGAAGGAGGCACCACATGAGTGGTAGGAGGAGTCAACACAGTCTTGTGCGTGATGGTCAGGAGGCTGGAACCGAAGATGTCAGTGGAGACGATACACGCTTGATTCTTGACGCATGGATCCACAAAGGGGAGGAGTCGCACAGGATGGCTGCCCATGTGATAGCGATCACTGTAGTTTGGAGGTCCATAGAGCGGGTCTAAGGTACCGTGCTTTTGAGGTGCTCTGACCTGTCACCAACCTTGAAGGGATATATTGGTTCGGTACCTCTAGGCCGAAAGCTGCCTTTCTTCAGGAGTCTTCTCCTCTCCTCTCCAGTTGCTAGGGCCTTGGCTGCCCCGGCGTCAGCTACTTCTCATCCTGGTCCTGAAGCCTGATCTGTATATGGAGAATGTTTCCAGCGAGGGCAATGACTTCAGGATCTTTTAGCCGCCACCTTCACTGTAATCGATGTTATCAGAAGAACTTGGAACGGTCCCATACTGTAAAAGGGGCTTGTACCATGTGCTGGTGGTATGTCTTTACCAAAATCCAGTCTCCGGATTGAAAGAAAAGAGCTGAGTCATCCAGCAGAAAGGACTGGACGTGCTGAGCATACCTGTGGAGGGAAGAGAGTTGCCTCTGCTGCTAGGAAATACAAGAGATCAAATGTGAGGCTCAGGAGTATAAAAGGTAAGCAGTCTTCCATATAACAGTTCAGAGGGAGAAAAAGTTCAGTCTACTCCCTTAGGGCAATTTGTTTGGTTGTTTGTTTATTGAACAGAGTCAAAGGCAAGATAGTTTAGTGTCTTTACAAAGTTTTTTAAGGTTTCGGAGGTTCCCCCCTTCGTGGATAGCTGCTTGCATACAACAGCCAATCCTAAGCAACTCAATTTAGCTAATACATTTTTGACAAGATGCCCACACTTCCTCAAATTTTTTCACAATTTTAGAATTATACCAATTTGTAAAAATTTGTGTAAGTAACTTTCCTCCTTTAGCTTCATGTGTCGGGCCAGGACACATAGAGGCAAAAAGGGATAAAAACATCTGAAAAGCACCACGTGGCCAGTGTGGGTCTCCCCAAAGCTCATTAGGATGAAAAGTGCACTCAGCCTATCTCCAAGTATCTATTTCCAATTATTGGGTATATCTCTGGGCTAGATGACTTTCAAAATTGGAGTTAATGCGGATGGCATAATCAAATATTGTAGAGTATTCATTGTCAGTTTTCTTTCTAGGTGGATACATCAGATACATCATTTCACATTTCAATTTACCCTCACCATTTTATAATGTTAATCTGAGTTCTCTTTTCCAACATGAATATTCCATCACACTCCTCTCAACGCCACTTTTTTTTCACTTACATCATTCCATCAAACTACATGCTAGGTCCTTCTATCTTTTTATACCATACTAGTGTATCCTTATTTGGCAAGGCTGCTAAGAACATCAAACAATTGTTAGAAACTTAGTATTTTTGTAAACAAAAGGTATATATAAAATATAAATGTAGATCCTTTTCAATAAGCATAACAATATGAGTAAACAATGCTCATTCTAATTAGCAACTGCCTAAACAAAATATAGATAAAGTCCTTACAATATAGACTAGTGCTTCACGGCATTTTATAACATCAATCCCAATAGGAAGGAGTATGGCTTCTAACAGAACAGCCACATAATCTCTCAGGTGTGACTAAAGTCTATCTCATACCCGGTTCCCGGTGAGAGTGCTGTGGAAACTTAAAAATATTTGAGGACTGATCTTATAATCGCAGTGCCCACAAGGATCTGTGGAGGTTACTCACTATTCATGGTGTTTAAGAGATCCTTTTGAGATGAGAGGCCTAAGAAGGTTCAAGGCATTTGTGGTTGGGCCTCAGAGCTTTCCTCGGGTTCTTCTTGGCATATTCCCCCCTACCTAGTCATGTCTCTTCAGAGGCATAAATATGCAAGGTTCATGTTCTTCAGGCCTTGTGGGTGGGGTCCTCGAGGAGTCTTAAAGCAGTCAGAATTCCGGTGGCCCAGATCATCACACTCAGAGCAGCACATTTATTGCCTTTTCCAAGGCTGTAGCCTCACCTTCTCTCTCTCTCTCTTTTTTTTTTTTTCAAACCTCTCCTAGATCATTGCTAACAATTAAAATTTTGTTTATCCAATCAACTCAAGTTAATGTTATTGTTTTATTTGTCTACTAACTTTACAAATATTCTCATGTTTTCTGGGAACTAAGTTTCATCTTTCCACTAAATAAGATCTATATGCTTGGGAACAGAGCAATTTCAGATCAGCCTCTTTCCAAAATTCTATAATTTCTATGTGTACTGAACCTCTACATAATGTACTGCTAGAACAAGTATTTTGGTAACATAAAATGCAAGTGTGTAAACTAAAGAAAAATCAATATCTCACAATGCTGCAACCTATATCTGTTTTCTCTGCAACATATATCTATTTTCTCAGGAACTGTATTGAAACTGAAATAAAACTTTCAGAACAAGGTACACTTTTTCGCTGGACACTAACACATAAAATTCAAATACAGAAAAACAGATGAATTTATCCTAAAATCCAATATTGTAATAAATCAAATCAGAAAGATCAATTTCCAGCAGCCATGGTGCTACTCTCCTGTTCGTCAGCCATCCACACCGAGCTTAACAAGGTAAAATAGTTAACTCATAAAAAGGTTGATGGATATCTGGAATGCAAATACCCCTTTTTTTATATGTCTAAAGTAATACAGTAACATGGAATAGACAAGTCTTACTAAAATCATTTTAAGGTATCATTGTAGTATCAGAAAAGTGAATACAGTTGATCAAGGCAGTTAATGTCAAAACAGCATATACTGTCTGCAGATTAAAATGTAAAAGATGGCATATCATGCAGAAGTATTACTTGTATTTGCAAGTTCAGAAAAAGATTTGTTTACAAAACAGAAAACATTTGTGCAGAAAACACTAAATATTTTAAAAGAATGAGCCAAAATACATTAAACAACATCTATTTAAGTGGCTTCAATGAAGCAGTTTAGTTAATGTATAATCAATCAGGTATTCTCTTTCTTTTATCTGCCTCTCTCTAGCATGGCACTAATAAACCCTTACTGAGTAGTTCTGACAACTGTCAATGTTTTTATTTTGTCGGTACTAATTACTGCTCTCAGACAGAACATCTTTATAGTTAATAACCAAAATGTACTTTTCACATTTAAATTAAAACCTTATACATAATACCTGAGACTGGTATCAAACTGATCTGCAACAATGAAATTACGTTAAAGCAATTTGCTTAGAGTAACAGTTCAACCTTGATGTTATCTCAAACACAGCAAAGTAAACAGCAAGTCTGTCAATGTGTCTAGATTCCTGCAGGCAAATTCAGATAGCTAAACAAGAAAGAGAGAAGTCCTATATACTGAGTTTAAAAAGAAAAAAAGTTGCTTGAGAATTGTCACTAATTGTGATTGCTATTAAATTCCTATAGTTTGTAACATATAAACAATAATTATGACCTCTGAGGTGCTTGCCACAGAATATAAAAATTCATTGTTTCAAGTTACAGTCTTTTAATTAGTAGCTCAGGATGCCCCATTGTCCTGACAGCGTTCCCAACCCCCATTTTAAAGGTTAAAGAAAAACAATCCAAAACCATTTGTGCCTTCTGTAGCCCACGGGAGGGGCTGCTCCCTTTCCCTCTCTCTTCTTTATTCGCTGTTCGTTTTTTAAGTTTCTGGTTTTGATTCTAGTGCTGTAGGGGGAAGGGATAGCCCCAACCTAAATTTTTTTTCTCTTCAGGACAGCCTGAAACCTTTCTTACCCAAGAAATGCAGCAGATTGTTAATGGTTTCTATCACAACTGGTTTCTCCTGCCCCAACTTTAAAGATCATCTACATAGTGCCTAGAGAGCAGACTCAAACATATACTGTGGTGAACAGCGCCCTCCTGAGCCTATGGAGATAGTAGAAAATCCTGAGGGTCAGCAGGATTTATACCAAAATGACAGGGCAAGGAAAAAAGAGAGACTCTATTCCTCAGAGCTGAGTAGGGAGACCAGCCCAGGGGAGGAGCCCTGCAGTTCGGATTGGGCACACCCAGCCCTAGGAAGGGGCGTGTCCAAAAGAGAATGTACATTTAAACCAGAGCATGGCTCTGAAGAGAGAGGACGGATAAGAGACCCGAGTAGAGGACGGATAAGAGACCCGAGTAAGGGAAGGACGAGAGACCCGAGTGGAGGAAGCACGAGTGGAGGTGGTACAAGGAGTACAAGAAGTACAAGGAATACAGGAGGTAAAGGAAGGAAGGAATATTGGAAGAAGAAACAAGGGGATGGTTGGAAAGCCAGTGGAGTGATTAATGATACTTTGGAACCTGGCATAAGAAGAAAACCTGCACAATCCTATTCCAGGGAAATAAGCAGAAGTCCCACGCAGAGAGGATTTAACCTTGAAGTGGATAGCCCTTGGAAGGCATCGCCTTGGGGGAGAAAGACTTCAGGACAAGCACAGGTGAAAGAGCAATCATTCCCTGAAACGTCGTTTGTGCCGGAGAGCAACAAACAGATCAGCTGGAGAACCTGGGAGCCGTCTGCAGGCAGAAGTGCTGCACAAACAGTGAGTAATTGGCCACCCGGCTGCCAAGCTGAATATAGAGATAATTCTTCCTCCTATGAGTCAATTGCTAAAGAAACTAGCAATTATCCTAATACCTTTATCTTAAAGGAAGAGAAGACAAACAGCCTTGAGCAGAAGGGAAAAGCTATAGCAGATAGTAGTGCCCTCTCTCATAAGGAACAGGCTGAATTGCTACTTCAGAGCTTCCAACAGTTTTTAGACTTACAGGCTAGAAAACAGCTAGTACCACAAGAGGCAAATAATTCAGCACAGCTTGAAGGAGTAACCCAGGGAAATACAAGCATACCTGAGTGTGAACAAATGGACTGTACATTTTGTAGTATAGGAAAGCCAAGCTGAAGGGAACTGCCTTTATCGTGTGTGAGCTGAGTTCTGTAAAGCTGTTGTATTGCCGTGAAAATGGAAGTTCTAATTACCTCCACCTGATTCTCAGCATAGTGAAAGTAACTGTGGCTGTAAGAGGTGCAGTGAAGCCAACTGACCTCTGGAGGCAAAAGAGAGCAATTTGCTGGAAAGTGAAAAAGCAGCATTTGTATTTTGAGTTGCATTTAACCTGAGTTTCTGTTTGCCTTTTGAAGCACCCTTGTTTGCATTATTATATGCCATGTGATGGAACATTTACCTTTTGCTTTAATAAAATACTTATTATAAAGAAACCACAACTACAGTTTCTTTAATTCGGAGTGAGAAGAACTGGAACTACAACTCCCAGCATTCCTGGGGGCAAAGGTTTCCTCCTTCCCTCACGAAGTACAGCGGCTGCTCATGTCCTTAACCCCTTGAGCCGGGCAGGGTCGCCGCAAGTTGGCTACGTTGGCAGGATATCTTCCACGCATGCGCAAGGTGCCGCGCAGAGAAAGAAACTTCAAAGGAGCAACTATAAGAAGGAACCGATTGCAGACCATCCTGAGAGGAAGGAGACAGTCCCAGCATCGGTGTGCCAGCTGCAACGAAGGCTGTGAAAGCGTGACGCAACACCTGAGCCAGGTAATAGGTATCCACCTGGGAAAGGGAAAGGATACAGGGCTGAGGGTGTTGGCCAGCTAGTGAAAAAAAAAAAAAAAAAAGGAAAAGTGTTGTTTTTTTTTAGTGTGTGTGAGGAATCGCACTTGGTTTTTTTTTTTTCTCTCTGTTTGCATTCACAGATAGCAAAGATGTCGCTGGAAGCAGCGGAGATATTCAAGTGGATGGCAACCCAACTTGAAAGACAGCGAGACCTGAGTCTAGAGTTTCAAGAGCAGACTGCCGCTGCCATACAGGCTCAGCAGCAACCCCTCCTGGACATGCTGAAAAACTGGGTAGCTGAGCAGAAGATGCCAAAGGAGAAACCGACCGTACCTCCAGGTTTAGCTCCTATAGTTGCGCATGGTTTAGGCGCAGAGACGATGTTTAACTTTGGTCAGTTAAAGGACAATGATGACATTGACAATTTTATTGAAAGTTTTGAAAGGGTAGCACAGTTGAGTGCATGGCCAGAGGAATATTGGGCCATCAGGTTCGCAGCTTCCCTCACAGGAGAAGCAATGGCGGCCTACAGGAGCATGCCACCTGACCTTGCCGGAAATTATGGGGAGGTGAAGAAAGCGGTCCGGGAAAGGCTAGGCCTTACGCCGCTAGCCTACCATAATCTCTTGCGAGCGGTGAGGTTAAAACAGGGTGAGTCACCAAAAGCCCTAGTGTATAGGATAAGCACATTGTTGAATAAATGGCTTAATCCGGAGCATAGGACTAAAGAGTCCATACTAGAAAGCTTAGTGCTAGAGCAATATATGAACGCTATACCAGATGAAATAAAGACCTTCCTGATTCTGCAAAGCTGCAAAACCCCACATGAGGCAGTGGACCTCACGGAACGCTTCTTGCAGGCCAAAGCAATGCCTCTTGAAAGCAATAGTGAGTTAAAGGGGGCAGCAATCACGGAATCAGAAAGGAAGGGGAAATTTCAATATGGTGCAAGCAGAATGTGTATGCCGACTGTAAAGGCTAAGTTTCAGCCTGGCAAATGTTTTAAATGTGGCCGAGAAGGGCATATACAGAGAAATTGCTTTAAGACTGCCTTAGTAGCAGAGAGTGCGCATAAAGCTCGTGAAGGGTTTCTTATAGAGGTCGAGGTGCAGGGGATTGCCACCACTGCGATACTTGATTCTGGCGCAGAGCAAACAATGCTCTCCAAGGCGCTGTGGCGGCAAATCCAGGCAACAGGGATAGCGATTCAGCCTGTTCGAAATGTGAAGATACGCTGTGTACATGGTGGTACGTCGCTATACCCTGTATACAGTCTGCAGGTGAAAGCACTAGGTGTGCTGAAGAAAATCCTCATTGCAGTAGTCCCCAAGCTACCTCATAACCTAGTTTTGGGTAAAGACTGGCCACACTTCCATAAAGGAGTGGAACAAGGCTTAATTTTGAAAGAGCAAGAAGCTACCAGAGAATCCCCGGTAGAAGCTCCAACCCAAACCACTAGGAAAAGCATAGTGCCTAGTCCTTTGTTTGCTCACCTAAAAAGGCAAAAAGGGAAAATACCGCCTCCCAGGGAAGAAATGGTGAAGAAACCGGTATTTGTGCTGAGATTCTGCAAACTGAACCCTAATGCGCAACCCCCTAAGAGAGCTTCAAGTAACTCAGCAGGTTATGACCTCTGTAGTGCTGAGGAGGTCATAGTTCCTAAGCAAGGGAAGGCATTGATAGATACTGCTCTACAAATGGAAATGCCACTAGGATGCTACGGCCGAATAGCCCCACGATCGGGACTCGCCGTGAAACATTTTCTGGACATAGGAGCCGGAGTGATAGACCCGGATTATAGGGGGTCTGTTAAAATTCTTATGTTCAACTTCGGCAAGGAGGACTTTAAAATCCAGGTTGGAGACCGAGTAGCTCAACTAATCTGCGAGCGTGTAGGTCTGCCTCCGCTGGAAGAAGTATCCAGCTTATCTACAACGGCTCGAGGAGCAGGTGGATTCGGGTCAACGGGGGGTACCAGCTTCCAAGCTCTAGCTGCGGTGGTAGAAGAAAAGGAAGAGGAAGACCTAGGGCCGCAAATCGCAGTCTGTAAAAGCCACCCTGAGCCTAGAATGGATGAAGGCTTGTCGTGGGCCCAGAAACAAGAGTTGGTCCAGCTACTGACAAGGTACCAGGATGTCCTCACACCCATGCCAGGCAAGACAGACCTGATCACCCATGGGATTATAACGCCGTCGGGCGAGATAGTACGCCAACGTCCATATGGGCTGCCAGAAGCCAAGAAGGCGGAGGTCGTGCGGCAGGTACAGGAAATGTTGCAGATGGGCGTTATAGAAGAGTCGTGGAGCCCGTGGAACAGCCCAATTGTTCTAGTTCCCAAGCCCGACGGCTCCATAAGATTTTGTATCGACTTTCGGAAGGTCAATTTAATATCTCGGTTCGATACATACCCTATGCCCAGAATAGAAGAGCTCCTGGATCGCCTGGGCCGTGCAAAATACCTCACTACATTGGACATGTCGAAAGGATACTGGCAGGTCCCACTGACCAGGGATGCCAGGCAAAAGACGGCGTTCAGCACCCCGGTGGGCCTGTACCAGTTTAAACGAATGCCTTTCGGCCTCCACGGAGCTGCTGCTACCTGTCAGCGATTAATGGATTTGGTTCTGAGACCACATCAAACGTACGCTGTGGCTTATCTGGATGATGTGGTCATCCACAGCGACAGTTGGACACAACATCTTCCACGAGTTGAGGCCGTTCTTAGGGCACTTAGAGATGCTGGCCTTACTTTAAACCCGGCCAAATGTTTGTTTGGAGGCCGGGAAGTTAAGTATTTAGGTCACCTGGTGGGTAATGGAGTGGTGAGGCCCCTCACGGATAAGATAGCCGCTGTTCAAGCGTTCCCCAAGCCACTCAACAAGAAGCAATTAATGAGCTTCCTAGGGTTAGTGGGGTATTACAGACGGTTCGTTCTAGGATTTGCGGAGAAGAGTGCCCCCCTAACTGAAATGTTAAAAAAGAACGCGCCTAACCAACTGAGATGGCGAGAAGAGGCGGAAGAAGCATTCCACCTGTTGAAAAATAAGCTGTGTGCAGCACCGGTTCTTAAAGGTGTGGATTTTTCCCGACCATTTTTTGTCCAGACTGATGCATCAGAGACGGGCCTTGGCGCAGTACTGTCCCAGCGCCACGATGGTACCGAACACCCCGTGTTATACCTGAGCAGAAAGCTGGCCCCAGCAGAACAGCGCTATTCCACAATTGAACGTGAGTGCCTGGCTATTAAGTGGGCCATAGACGCGCTGCGCTTCTACCTTACGGGGAGACGTTTTACCCTGATTACTGATCACGCACCGCTCAAATGGCTCAACCAGATGCATAACCACAACGCGAGGTTAACCCGTTGGTTCCTAGCCCTCCAAGCGTTCGACTTTCAAGTGGAACATAGAGCCGGACGGCTCCACCAGAACGCAGATGCCCTGAGTCGAATCCCGTGCTGTGCCTCTGGTCAGAAGCCAGCCCGTGATATCTTAAGGGGGGGGATCTGTGGTGAACAGCGCCCTCCTGAGCCTATGGAGATAGTAGAAAATCCTGAGGGTCAGCAGGATTTATACCAAAATGACAGGGCAAGGAAAAAAGAGAGACTCTATTCCTCAGAGCTGAGTAGGGAGACCAGCCCAGGGGAGGAGCCCTGCAGTTCGGATTGGGCACACCCAGCCCTAGGAAGGGGCGTGTCCAAAAGAGAATGTACATTTAAACCAGAGCATGGCTCTGAAGAGAGAGGACGGATAAGAGACCCGAGTAGAGGACGGATAAGAGACCCGAGTAAGGGAAGGACGAGAGACCCGAGTGGAGGAAGCACGAGTGGAGGTGGTACAAGGAGTACAAGAAGTACAAGGAATACAGGAGGTAAAGGAAGGAAGGAATATTGGAAGAAGAAACAAGGGGATGGTTGGAAAGCCAGTGGAGTGATTAATGATACTTTGGAACCTGGCATAAGAAGAAAACCTGCACAATCCTATTCCAGGGAAATAAGCAGAAGTCCCACGCAGAGAGGATTTAACCTTGAAGTGGATAGCCCTTGGAAGGCATCGCCTTGGGGGAGAAAGACTTCAGGACAAGCACAGGTGAAAGAGCAATCATTCCCTGAAACGTCGTTTGTGCCGGAGAGCAACAAACAGATCAGCTGGAGAACCTGGGAGCCGTCTGCAGGCAGAAGTGCTGCACAAACAGTGAGTAATTGGCCACCCGGCTGCCAAGCTGAATATAGAGATAATTCTTCCTCCTATGAGTCAATTGCTAAAGAAACGAGCAATTATCCTAATACCTTTATCTTAAAGGAAGAGAAGACAAACAGCCTTGAGCAGAAGGGAAAAGCTATAGCAGATAGTAGTGCCCTCTCTCATAAGGAACAGGCTGAATTGCTACTTCAGAGCTTCCAACAGTTTTTAGACTTACAGGCTAGAAAACAGCTAGTACCACAAGAGGCAAATAATTCAGCACAGCTTGAAGGAGTAACCCAGGGAAATACAAGCATACCTGAGTGTGAACAAATGGACTGTACATTTTGTAGTATAGGAAAGCCAAGCTGAAGGGAACTGCCTTTATCGTGTGTGAGCTGAGTTCTGTAAAGCTGTTGTATTGCCGTGAAAATGGAAGTTCTAATTACCTCCACCTGATTCTCAGCATAGTGAAAGTAACTGTGGCTGTAAGAGGTGCAGTGAAGCCAACTGACCTCTGGAGGCAAAAGAGAGCAATTTGCTGGAAAGTGAAAAAGCAGCATTTGTATTTTGAGTTGCATTTAACCTGAGTTTCTGTTTGCCTTTTGAAGCACCCTTGTTTGCATTATTATATGCCATGTGATGGAACATTTACCTTTTGCTTTAATAAAATACTTATTATAAAGAAACCACAACTACAGTTTCTTTAATTCGGAGTGAGAAGAACTGGAACTACAACTCCCAGCATTCCTGGGGGCAAAGGTTTCCTCCTTCCCTCACGAAGTACAGCGGCTGCTCATGTCCTTAACCCCTTGAGCCGGGCAGGGTCGCCGCAATACCTCAAAGCTACAATACTAACCCATTTATATTCATGCAAAATTTAGCTCAATATTTTTTAACCAAAAACATAAATATACAAATCAGGGGGTTTCTTTTTTGAAATAAGGTTTTCAAAGGAAAGTATCCGTTGCTAGGTCTGGACAATCTTATTCAAATTTCTTAAATCCTGCACCAACCAGCAAGTAAAAGAAAAACAATATTTACTGTAAACAAAACATATTTTTTTTTCAACTTGTTGGGAAGAACACGAAGGAGTTACTTATTTGGGAAACTTCTGTTTCAATTTTTTATTTAAACAAGAGACAAATCAAAGCTTACAAGTGCTTTCTTAAGAAATTTTGCCCTGCATAATGAACTAGACCCTCGTGATATTTGGAACGCACCCCACCCTGGGATTTCTGCACTATTCACATTATACATCTAACTCGCACACAATCAGTCTCAGTTCCCAAGAGAATGTACAAACCACCAAGGTAGATACCAAAGTCCCCCTTTCCCTTACCTCGGTCTGTGCACAAAATTGGTTGCTGCACGGTCTGCTTTTAATTCACTGTCTATCTGATTCACAATATCTCTAGTCACCCAGGACCATTACCAACTAGCAAAGAGACCTCTCTGCAGAGAAGGAAGTGAGACTGTTGAAATCAACAGGACACGTCTTCGCACCCCCACTCAGCAGGAGTCACTCCACTGTGGGAAAATCCCAGTGAGCCCCAGCTATTATTTACACCTTTACCTGTGGCCAATTCACCTTTAGCCAAGCTGGCCAATGAGACTCTGAGAGGGACATTGTGAAGCAGATTAAGAGCTCTTTTTAGTATTTCATTATTCAGTACATTGCTATAGCAATGGGTGTCTAAATACAGACACACCCTTTTACATATCTCATTGACAGTTATACCGTTGTTAAGTACAAAAGTATTTTTTTTTTCTGTTTAGCTTGTCTTGGCAATAAAGGGACACTCTGCAAACAAATAATAATTTACGTTTTAGTATACCGGTTAACTTTAAGTTTCTATTCTGTCTGCCTGTCTGTAGCCTTTGAACACAAAGAACAGAAAGGGAGGGGGAGGGAGGGGAAGAGCGGAGCAATGGAAAAATACAGTCCAGGGACTCTGAATCATCAGTTTTACCTTTGCTAGAGAGGGGGAGGGGGGAGAGGGGTGTCGTATAGGCACAGAGATAAGCATTCTAACAGACTTATTGAGCAGAATCCTGTAACTTACACTGACAATTTATGTAGGATGGCTGTTTTTTAGCTGCAGTTTTAAAACTTATCACAACATATAGCAGAACATACATACACGCGGATTCTGGAGTGGTCCCCTCACCTTGGGACCCCCCCATCCTCTAATTGATTCACAACAAACACACGGCTGGCCAGACACACAAGCACACAGCCTGCACAGCAGCCGCAGATGAGAAAGAAAATAAATCTAGCTTTCCCACCGATTCCCGCCCAGGGAACAGGAAAGTCTTAATTACCATTTAATTACCATTTAACCATGCTACCAAAGCAATAGGGACACTCCCAACCAAAGGGAGAATACCAGTTTTAATTTAAGTGCTACCAAAGCACAGGAATCCTCCCAACCAAAGGGAGAATACCAGTTCTAATTTAAACCCCTGGCCAGCGGGAGAATCCCACTTCCTGACACCAAATGTAATGGGTCTGCATGTTGTTGGGTCACTCCAGGCCAGGGAACCCTGAACCCTCATCTGCGGTGTACTGCTCCGGCTGGCTGGACTCCAGGGGAATAAATCTCACAGACCACACTGAAGGACAGTATGCAAGTTTATTCCAAAGGGTGGAGGGATTGTCAGTACTTTTATACATTCTTAGAAACATAGTCATACGTCATCCACCCATCTTCTGGGGGCCCACTATGGTTTATCAGTAACTAATACAAAAACAAGTCATCCTTGAGTAGAACAAACAGTTTACACAGCACATTCCTTTTTCCAACCCACCAGACTGTACAAAGGGCACACACATAGGATTCTGATTTGATTTCTATAAGATTCTAATTTCTCTTGTGCAGGCCTCTTGTATATGCACTTAAACTAAGCATTATTATTACAAAGGACATATATAGGATTCTGATTTCCCTAACATCTTACTGCACACTTGCATCACTCCTGTTTTCTCTTTTCCTCCTTTCTTTCCTTTCATGGTCATTTAATTTTTCTAAACATATGCTTCCTATCAACAGAACCCAACAAGTCAGATGCGACCAAAGAAAATCAACGCAGTTCACCATACACTGGCTACCGATAACTGCATGGGCAAGATTCAAAACAACTTTAAACATATTCAAAATCATACATCAATGCTCAGCGAATATCCTGCACAAGGCATTAACCAGAGAAACAACCAACAGACCTAGATGAGATAATGACAATAACAGACTCCGCACTCCCACTGGATACCAGAAGACAAAACAGGCTACCTCCAAAAGAGCTATCTCCTTCTCAGCACCAGCTCTTTGGAATTCCCTCCCAGATGAATTAAGAGCCCTGAACGACATCAAGGACTTCCGCAAAGCCCTCAAAACCCTCCTGTTCACAGAATACTATGAGCAAGTAACATAGAGAACCTATGCCCCACCGACACACAAGGGAGAACTAGGAACCAAGTGACTAAAGTCTATTTGTAGCTTCCCCCCCTTTTTCGTTCAAAGTAGATCCACTGTGTTGTCAACCACTTTGGTTGAAGGATAAAGTGGTATACAAAACTAATTAAATAAATAAATAAAAATTATCATATATTCAGATTGGATTCCCAGCTCTTGTGGGCAGGGACTGCCCTGTACCACCCACCAGGCCTGTGATGCCCTGGAGTGCTGTCACCCTAAGCATGCTGCCTCTGATACTAGTCATGGAGTACCCAGTTACACAACCTCACACTCTTCAACATACCGGGGAAAGAGGGAATGGGTATGTCAAACTAATGCTCCTAATACAATTGATTTCAAGTTCTGGCAGGAAGGAATTGTCTGTCTTTTAGTGCCCTGTGAAACCCAGGACTATCCTGCCCTAGAGCACCATCTCCCCAAGTGTGCTGTCTCAGATATTGTCACCAAGGTCATCCACCCGGCTTGGCATATACCCTGCAGTGCCCAGTTACCATCCCTCCATGATCACACTCTTCAGCAGCCTGGGAGAGGGGGAATGTATTTGTCCTCCTAATCTTCCTATCAGAATGGATCCTCAGTTTTTCAGGGCATGGACTGCCTGTCTTTTAGCAGCTCGTGACACCTCACAAGCCAAAAGTGAGATTGATGGCTAAAGAGTGAGATCTTTCAAACAGTGCATCTGGGGTATAAGTCTAGAAAGATATCTGAAAGGCATTTCTACAGTTCACAGCCCAGTATACCATGTAAATGCGTTAGGTGGGGATATTCGATGCTCTTACATAGTTATTGCCACTGAACATCCCCATCTAAGTCCCCTATGTGTCCCGGTGCTATCCTATTAGCATCAGTGCGTGTTGGGGGTGTTCTGGGGCAGAGCAGAGGTGGAGAATGGCACTAAACAGGCAGCAGCAATATTGGATGCTGCCCTGTTAGCAATCTGCACCTTAAAGATAGGCGAGGAAAACCTTCACCTAAGATGCTGGAGCTAACCGGGCAACATCCAATATCGCTGTCGCCCAGTTAACTTTGGTGGCTTCTGGCTTTTGCGGCGATCAGCAGATATTCAATGTCATCGTCACAGCACTGAATAACCAGTTTAGAGATTGACTGGGAGGGCATTGCACTGAGGGGGCACATAGCCCTTCGAAGATCCGGACAGCTGAAAATCGAGCCCTAAGTGTACAGTATTACACAGCCACAACACCACTCCGAAGCTTAAAACAAGGAGGCAGAAACACTCTATGCCCTTCAAACGGTTTATTTTCTCAGTCTTATTTTTTGGGGGGCTTTCAATTAGCAAGCTACAACAACCCTCCTCATAGAACTAACAAATTTTCAAATATAATTTATTGCCCAACGCAATTTTTATAGGTATCTATTGATGATTTTTCTGCAAAAAGTCTGAAACCTTACAGGAGATCCCACAAAGTAGTGCATCAGCCCCTGAGCTAGATTTTTAGCTAAACTTTTCCTGGAAATTCCATCCACACATACAGTATAACTGTCCTAAATCTTTCTGCACAGGTATTGCACTTCTAGATTTAACTGGATACTCAGACACACGTTTCATTAGATCTATGCAGGAAATCAAGAGTCCAGAGTTGTGCACATATCACATCCCAAGAAGCAGCCATATATCACAATTTCTTTCAGGGACAAAATCACACAACTGGAAACTCTTACGAACAGAAATAGAATAAAGAGTGTAATCAGCTGGCTATCAGGCAATGTGTAATCTGATTGTAGTGGCAGAGAAAAAAGTTTAAAAATGCCTGGCAATGCTTTTAAAAGCAGGGCAGATTCGGCCTGAATTTGTGCTCTAGGGAGGCAGGGGGAGCTTGCTTTCTGGCTGCCCAGGTTTGCCATAGCATCAAGGTGATGCTGAGGGGCCAAATAAAAAGGAAAAAGAGGTTGAAAATGAAAATAAAAAAAACAGACTGGCAGTCACATTAAAAATAAATTTGCAGGGTCTTTTTTATAGAGTACGTGCAGCTTTCTTCAAAACTCTACAAAGTTTCTCCTTGTCCTTGGGACCCTCCCATGTTTATCACCAAACAACAGATCACTAAACAACAGTTGGTATTTCAAGGTCTGCTCAAGGTCAGCTCATCAGCTGATGACAGCCCCCCCCCCCCCCTGCCTGTGCTGTGTTCATGCCTTTCCATTTCCTGGAGCTCCATCTCTTGGCTCTGTCTGTTATCTTCAGGGCTCAGAGTATGCTTCCTGGTTGGCCTGTATTTGGTTGGCCTGTATTTCTCCTGTATTTCTCTGGGCCTATACACTTTGCACATTCCCGTCCAAAGTGTCTAGTTCCCCAGGCTCTCTCATACAAGGCCACAAAATACTCTGCTTCGCTAGCCCACATGCGTGTCTTTCTTGTGCCAATCATATGTTACCGTGTATATTTTCAGGCAGGTAAGGGCAGGCAGGTAAGGGTGCAATCATACAAAGCAAACCTATAGAGCAGGCCTGAAATCCACACTTAAGAACATAAGATATGCCATACTGGGTCAGACCAAGGTCCATCAAGCCCAGTATTCTGTTTCCAACAGTGGCCAAATCTAGGTCATATGTACCTAGCAGTTTCCCCAAGAGACACAAGTTCCACAATGCTTGTACTGGGTCAAGCATTGATATCTTCGGTCACTTCTTAATATCCCTTCATTCCATAGAGATATAATTATTCCTGTAAAATGAAACAAGATATTTACAAGGAAACCTTAGAAAAGCGTACCACCAGCACCTTAGCACTCTTTAAGTGGCTGATGGGCAGAATGTTGTTTGCACGGGGCCCCCTGAAAACCGGGGCCCTGTGCAAACAACATTCTTGCTCAATGGACGGGCCGGCCCTGCGCATTCGGTGCCACACAAGCTAAGAGATGCAGTTCCACATACTGTGTGAAATATAAAGACAGCGCAAAGCAGGAAATGATTTGGGTCTGGATTCCTGAAGAGATGTCTGGTTTAGAGAGGTAATTCTGAGAGTCATCAGCATAAAAGATGGTACTGAAAACCTTGGGAGAAATCAGGGTACCAAGGGAATGAGTGTAGAGAGAGGAGAGAAAAGAAGGGGTTCCAAGACAGAACCCTGAGGTACATTCGCTGAAAGTGAGATAGCAGCAGAGGAGTATCCATCAGAGACCTACACTGAAAGTGTGATGGGATAAATAAGAGGAAAACTAATACAGAACACAGCCTTGACATCCAAGCAAGAACAGGGTATCAAGAAGAAGATGGGATCAAAAGTGTCGGAAATATCAGACAGATCAAGAATAATGAGAAAGGCCCTAGGATGTGGCCACGAACAGGTCATTGGAGATTTGTTTAGGGGCCGTCTCTATTGAATGTAGAGGACGAAAGCCTGATTGTAGATGATCCAGAATAAAACCTCTAATAAAACCATGCTGCCTTGGATCCTGCCATTTACTGGATTCTAGAAATGTCATATCCTCTGTTTTAGCAGTGTTTCCATCAATTTACTCACCACAGTGGTCAGACTAACCAACCTATGCTTTCCAATCTCCTCCTTACTTTAGCTTTTATGTAGAATGACCATATGCGCCCTTCTCCAGACCTTTGGGACGACTCCTGACTCTAAGGAAGCATTAAATAGGTCATACAGCAGAGCTCCTTCTATACCCTTGGATGTATCCCATTGCTTTGTCTACTTTTAATTTAGCTATTTCCTCATGAACACAGTCTTCTGAAAATCGTTCAAGATCCGTGTCACTTCTGATCCTATTTGTTTGTGTTTTCTGAGGTCCCACTCCTGGCCTTTCATCTGTGAACACAGAACTGACATATTTGTTAAGCAATTCGACTTTATCCTCATCAGCTTCTACATATTCATTCCCTTCACTCTTGAGTTTGACAATACCACCTTTATATTTCCTCTTGTCACTAACATTTTTAAAAATGTCTTGTCTCCCCTATTTCTATAATACTTTGATTTTCTTTTTCCCTAACTGTAGTATTTTATGGTCCTGAATGAATAAAATAGCTGGAATTGAGATCCTATTGTAAGTCTCAAAAAAGGTTAGATATAATTTTATTGCTCATCTCAAAATGATTGTTGTCCAGCTGCATAGCAGCAGCACATTGTCTGGTGTAGCAGTGTGGTAGGCGACGGCCTATGATCCATGCTAATTGAACTAAGCAGACAGGCCTGAGCAGCTTGACCTGTAACTGAAGCCTGTAGTTAGGCCCAGAGGAATGAAAACCCCCCTGAATGATGACACCATAGAATTGAAACTTAACTCAGTTTAACTGAACATAGCTAAGCAGAAACGAAACTTATAAAAGACAGAAAACAAGTTTAATTGGTACTGATAAGGTGTGCTATGCTTCTATGGAATTAATTAACTGTGCTGAAAGAAAGGTTACAGTGCCCTGCTTCCCATATGTTTTAACAAGCTAAGCGACCTTGGAGGAAAGATGTAACAAGTTAGAGACACTGACCATTGTAATTGGGACTAGAAGGGGGGCAACCAGGTGCTGAGCCCAGACCAGAGTCCCGATTGGGTAGCCATATCAGTACCGGGACCAATAGATGGGTGAGAGGGGTACTGGGACCAATGAAAAGTTTGCCTATGCTTAGAATGGACAAGAAAGCTATAAAAGTTGTTGTTTTACTAACAGCCATTGCTCAGCCATTTTGAAATTGCTTATTGCTTGAGCCATGTGCACATTAAACTGGCTTGGATCCTTGAAACGACTCCTGGTTTTATTTATTGCATGCTTATCTGCTGCTACATTCTTGGTGCGTTGGCCTGGAAGTGCGAGTGGTGGATAGTGTTCAAGTGAATAAATCCACGTAATTCGCCTTGAGGTTTGGACCGGTTGGAACCATGCCAATCCGACGCAGAGGAATTCCCTGGGCCCACTGATCCTCTTGTATCGGAGGGAGTTCTGCCTGGCCTCGGCAGGCACTGGTTCCGGCTGGAACAACACCTCCGACCCGGGGGAGTCCAGGATCCAACTCAGAAGCTGGTGAGGTATCGGGGACCGGATCCGTAAGTATAGTTTTGAAAACCTGTCTAGACAGATGAGTTAGAACTGCAGTGTTTGGTAAGACTTAAGTCTTTGTTTGAAAATCCTTGCATGAGTATTCGCGGGGTACAGCTGTTATAGAGAATCATGATTCAGCCTGGTCAGAGCAGACAGGACTGGGTTTTTGGTATGTCTAGACAGAAATAGAAAGAGCAGTACTGCCATTGGAACTTGGAATTTGTAATCTCGAGATATTGGGAATTGGTAAGAGAGCATGATCACCTCTCAAGGAAGGGCCGAGTAACCCCGCATGGGAATTCGCCGGGTGAAACCCTCATCCTTTTTGTAATTGGGAAAAAGACTAGTCAGAATAGATAGAAAGGAATGCATTCTGAGATACGTTGCTAGCATGATTGTGTGAATGAAGTGTGAATGAGAGGTCTGGCAGCACAGACCAAGCGAGAGTGGACTCTGGACTAGCGCAGTTCCTAGTCGGGTGACTGCGTCTAGGTCGCGAAACGGATGAAGCGTTTGGTGTATTGTCCGTCCTGTGTATTTGATTTTTGTTATCTGTTGAAACCACGAGTTTCCCTTCTGTTATAAATGTGAGATTATTCTGTTGAGTACTTTGTGACAGTTTACCGATTAAGAAATAGTATTAAGAAAAGGAAACAGACGCAAACATTTGGGCTAGTCATTGTAAAATCAAGAAGCTGGTCTCACCCAGTTCGTTTATCCTACTGCACAGTGAAAAAAGCTGACAAGGGGCGTGTCTGTGCCGGAGAATGTTTGGTGCTATTTAACCCTATGCAGGCATGTTTTTCAATGATCTGCTGCTGGACTAATCAGGACAATTATACCTGTTTCTACCTGTTTTTATTCACTTTGTTCTGATAGTAATGTTCCTCCTGCTGTGGTCATGTATTGTGTACCATTCAATAAGAATATTTAGTCAGAATTTTAGTTTTGAAGGTTGTATTAATCATCAGAGCTCCGCAAACAGTTTTTAGTTATATTCTCTGCTCTGTCTGCATTTCTAAGTCAATTGAGCCTGTTATATTGCTGTTACTTTGCAGAACTATCCAGGAGGTGACGGGTTTAGTTCAGTTATAGTGTGTAGGGTAAGATTAGTTATTCCGGTCAGATAGGTATAATATATTTGTGGGCTTAGCTTTGCCCTGTGTTTTATGATTCAAATAGGAAATGATATTTTCCTCTGACCTACAAAGTAATTATTAGATCACGACTTGACACTGATTTAAATTGTTTTTTTCTGGCATCTCTCTGTGTGTGGGAATGAGAAATCCTTTTTTTTCCTGAGCACAGTTAAGCCCCAGCGAGCTGAGGGGTGTGGCTTCGACATAGCCTGCAAAAAAAAAAAAAAAAAAAAAGGTTCTGGAGAGACAGCTGGAGACTGCAGGAGATTTCTCCTAGGAATGAAAAGGGACTCCCGATTTGAAAAGTCTCTTCATTTAATCGAAGCGTGATGAATTTATAATTAGTTTTTTCTCTGGTTTCACTAGCTCTGTTTAACCAAAAGTTTTAAAAAACAAAGTTTATCTTTTTATGAATGAGTATAAGTCATTTGAATGCATGCTTCCCCTCTGTGCTGGTTACTAATGAACAAATCAGTTAGCTACACTGACCTTTACAATATTGGCTTTTAAGATAAATTAATCTGTTTTTTCTGTATTTAAAAAAAAAAAAAAAGGTGTACTGTATTTTATGAAAAATATCCGGAATGTCTTTTGAATATTTGCTTCCTGAACTAAAAAATAATTTCTTTTGCAGAGACATGCTGACAGATAGCTATAGTTCTCTCTATAAGAAGCATAATGGATGTATGTGCTCAATCTAAGTGTTTCCTGCCTGCCCTATGTTTACAGAAATAATAAGTGTCTTTTCAAGTATGATCAAGAATTTCAGTAAGGGATTTACTGAAGATTATGAAATGTCTCTGTCCCAATCAAGATTTTGCCCCAGAATTTCTAGATATCCTGTCTCGTCTCTCTCTCTCTCTGTAAGTAGTTCTGTTCAGAGTGCTTAAGGGGGGGATGGAGCCCAGTCCACCGATGATGTCAACCCCCCCCCCCCCGGTGGGCGTGAACTAATGTGCCCACAGCAGAGAAGTGGATCCTTAAAAAAAAAAAAATCAACCTCCTGGATAGAGCATTGCTAGGAGAAACAGAATCCAGGAGAGGGGGGGGACTACAGATTCCCAAGTAGTTTGCTAGCCACCTCTGCAACAGGGGAATGTGCACCCCCTCTGAACCAGAAGTGAAAGTCAGCTGACCAGACTTGTTTAGAACTGAAAAAAACTGCATTATACACTGAGAAGCCTTAGGATTTGATTGAACTAATGAACAGTATAATGCAGACCAGTAGCCCAGGAGAAGTTGTGTTTTTGTCAGTCAGTCCCAGAGAGATACAAAACAGAAATGAAACTGGATGGATTTGCGGGCATGATAGTTACTGGAAGTTGATTTGAAAGTGTGTGGATTGTTGAAGAAGGACAGAGAATGTAAAAAATTGTAAGATGGAAAAAGAGAACAGATATTTTAGTTGGATGATGTGGAGGTTTTCCTAATCGAAGGAGCAGCGGATGTGAAAACTGGGTGTGAGTGCGCCCATTATAGAAAAAGAAGGACATTAGAGAAGTGAATGCCCGTATCTTGACTCCCGAGGGAGTACTTGATTGCAAAGTCATAAAACAATAAACCAAGCACAGTGTTTCAGCACGAGAGTGAAGCAGCTATAGCGTGAGTGGCAGCCGAAGAGGGCTACAGCATGGATGAAGACTAGGCCAGACCGGACTCTCCAGTTTCCCTGGGTCCCCAGGAGTCAGTCTGAAAAATAGGGGACCAATATATGGACTTTTATGGGTGATACAGGAGCAGAATACTAAAGCCAGTAGCCCCTGTGTTTTTCTCGCAAAGCCTTTCCTGCAGAACCGCATGTGTGAACTAAAAAAATAATAATAATAATGTACCAGTTCCTGTATATGCCTGAATGCCCTATTCCATTTTTGGAGCCGAGACCTGCTTGCAAAGCTTCAAGCACAGATATCCTTTGTTGAAGGGGAAAAAAATGAAACTCAAAATCTGCTGGCCTGATGGTGTTAACTGTCCCCCAAGAAGAAGAATGGCGGTTCTATTCACCTGCATCCAAAGCAACAAGCTGTACACTTACCAACCTCATAGCCCCACCTGGAGGATGGGCAGAAGATAATCCACTTGGCCTAGCGAAGAACATAGCTCCTGTCATTGTCACCCTCAAGCCAGTCAAGAAGCCTGGGACAGGTGATTACCGCCCAGTGCAGGATCTAAGAAGAATGAATGATGCAGCTGAAACTATACAACCAGTGGTACCAAAATCCTTATATTCTCTTGGAACTGATCTCTGCTGAAGATATATATTTTACTATTCTGGACTTAAAAAGATGCCTTTTTCTGTATACGCTTAGCCCAAGACCCCACTACAAGGAGGGGGGGCCAACTCATCTGGACAAGATTACCTCAAGGATTCAAGAACTCGTCTTACTCAGCAAAAAGATTTGACAAGTTATCCAGTAATTCCAGGAGAAAGAATTCTACTTCAATATGTGGACAACTTGCTCATAACCACCAACTCAGAAAGTGAATGTCCACCAGCCACCAGTGAACTTTTGCACCCTCTTAATGAGGCTGGATACAAAGTCTCAAGAGCCAAGGTGCAATTATGTCAAACAAGTTAAATACCTAGGATTCCAGTTGTCCAGCGGAATTCGACGCCTGGAACCCTTACCAGAACGCAAAGCAGCTGTATGCAGTATTCCTACTCCAACCACCAGGAGGCAAGTGAGAGCCTTCTTGGGTGCCACAGGGTACTGTTGTATATGGATCCCCAATTTCGCGCTGCTAGCAAAACCATTGTATCACATTGTATCAAGCTACTAAAGGAATGAAAAAGTCTCCATTGGAATGGGGACTTGAATAGGAATGCAGTCTTTTGATCTTTGAAAAACACTCTGATGTTGTCACCAATTCTGGGTCTACCAGATGTCCAGAAAACCTTTCAGTCTCTATGTTCATGAGTCACAAGGAAATGTTCTAGGAGTGTTGACTCAATCTCTTGGACCTTATTTGAGAAGCTGTTACAGCTACAGCCTTCCTAGTAAGCAAAAACTAAAAGAAAAATCACTTTGAGATAGAATCTTCAAGTTACTGTACCACACTCTGTTCTAACCAATATGAAATACAAAGGAAATTACTAGCTAACAAATCTATGAATGTTGAAGTATTAGAGTATGTTGTGTGAAAACCCCAGATACAACTGAAGGGTCAGTCAAGTGACTGTTTAGAAATTATGGACACTGTATTCTCAAGCCGCCTGGATTTGACTGATGTCCCTCTGGAGAACCCTGAACAGACTTTCTTTGTGGCTGAAGGCAGTTTCATCATCAATGGACATTGTTGTGCTAGATATGCAGTGGTGACCCCTGATTTGGTAGTTGAGTCCTCAGCTCTAGTCCCAGAAACTTGACCACAGAAAGCTGAACTGATAGCCCTCACTAGAGCACTAACAATAGGAAAAGAGCCCTGTCTAAATGTGTACCCAGATTTCAAGTATGCCCTTACAACCTTGCATGCATATGGGGCCCTGTACAAAGAATGAGGATGGATAACCTTAGGAAGCAAGTCCATTAAGTATAGCCCCAAGATATTGATATTAACAGATACATACTGCCTATAGATCTCAGAATTTAGGAAAAATAGAATGTATGAATAGAACCCTGAAATCTCAGTTGTCCAAACTTTGCCAAGAGGTTTACCTGAAGTGGCCAGGTTCTTCCCATAGCCCTTCTTAGGATATACTTAGCCCCTGCTAAGTCTTTAGGAGTTTCCCCTTTTTGAGATTCTGTATGGACAACCCCTGCCTATTGTATAGGAAATAAAAGGAGATATGAGACAGATAGGATCTGAAATTATTAGACATGAACTATTGGTTTTAAGTTCTGTTTTGCAGGAGTCTTCATACCTGAGTACAAAATCGATTACTCATCAATTTGCCTGCACCCCTGCATCCTTTCAAGCCTGGAGTCTCGGTGTGGATCAAAGAGTGGAGAAAGATACTGTTAGCCCTGCATTGGAGAGGACCCTATGTCGTCATCCTGTCAACTCCAACTGCAGTAAAAGTCGCAGAATTTGAACCTTGGATCCATCATAATCAAGTGAAGCCAGCAGCTGCTCTTGAACCTGATCACTGAACTACTGTACAGCATCCTGAGACTCCATTGCACCTCACCCTACGACAACAACCACGGACCTAAGACTTATTGGTCCCTCAGAAACTGCACTGTTTCAAGACTGTTTGTTTATCTGAAGGTAAGCCTCGCATCTGGAAAAAACTGCAATCATCAGAAAGAGACTGTGTTGTGTTAAGAAATTGAATCTTCTAAGAGACTGTGTTTAAATACTCTGAAAAGACTGTTTTGATCTCCTAAAGAGTGAACTGCTCTAAGGAAGCAATAATAGCCTAAGAGACTATGCTATGATATTTTAAGAAATTGAGACATCCCAGAGGACAGTGATACTTTGGAATCTACAGCCCTACTCCTGCCAAAAAGCTGGTAGGTCTACGTACGGCAGAAGCTTGAGGATCTACAATCAACCCTACATCTGTTATCTGTTGTGGAAGTCGACAGTTCCACCAATTTTCCAGAGACTATGCCCATTATGAATTATTATTATTGCTTTATTCTGGCAACAGTTTTGGAGTGCTTTGAAATGACTTTTGCCTTATCTCCCTGGGCCAACTGGACCGAAGGTCACTCAGACCTTGTTTTATCATTCTTCCTATACTTGCATTGGTATACTCTCCAATCCAAAAGTTGTTCTAGATCTTGACTTTCTACAAGGCTATGCAAGCCACCGTTGCAATTCCTCATACCACCACCAGAACTTGTTTCTTGAACTTGCTGGAGCAATAGCATCTAGTCTCCACACTTCTGACTGTTTCTATTGTGGAGGAACTAAGATGGGAGATCAGTGGCCCTGGGAGACGCAAGAACTGAACTATTCTATCCTATACAATCAGACTGATTTACATAATACTACTAGTGAGTGGGTATTGGCCCACCCCATTGTTGACAGTTTGTGTTTTGTTTGGACTGGACCACAATCTACTACGAAGGATGGACAGCTGGTCTGTCTAAATCAGAAGCTTTACGACAGCACAACAAAGATGCAACCGAACCTTCTAATCCTTTAGTTCTTTTTCCCACTCTTGCCAAACTATGGACTTTGACTATCTGCTTGTTGCTCCCTTGTTTCTTGCCACTTTGCTTGCGAATGATAACTTCAGTTATTAATAACACTGTAGAGCATAAGACAGCTACAAAGATACTAGCTATGTGAACTTACTACCCTATACCACAGAGTGATACCTTTACCTAGTATTATGTGATTTGATTCTCACACCTTATTAACATGCGGGTGAGAATAATCAAAGGGGGGAATGTGGTAGGCGACGGCCTATGATCCATGCTAATTGAACTAAGCAGACAGGCCTGAGCAGCTTGACCTGTAACTGAAGCCTGTAGTTAGGCCCAGAGGAATGAAAACCCCCCTGAATGATGACACCATAGAATTGAAACTTAACTCAGTTTAACTGAACATAGCTAAGCAGAAACGAAACTTATAAAAGACAGAAAACAAGTTTAATTGGTACTGATAAGGTGTGCTATGCTTCTATGGAATTAATTAACTGTGCTGAAAGAAAGGTTACAGTGCCCTGCTTCCCATATGTTTTAACAAGCTAAGCGACCTTGGAGGAAAGATGTAACAAGTTAGAGACACTGACCATTGTAATTGGGACTAGAAGGGGGGCAACCAGGTGCTGAGCCCAGACCAGAGTCCCGATTGGGTAGCCATATCAGTACCGGGACCAATAGATGGGTGAGAGGGGTACTGGGACCAATGAAAAGTTTGCCTATGCTTAGAATGGACAAGAAAGCTATAAAAGTTGTTGTTTTACTAACAGCCATTGCTCAGCCATTTTGAAATTGCTTATTGCTTGAGCCATGTGCACATTAAACTGGCTTGGATCCTTGAAACGACTCCTGGTTTTATTTATTGCATGCTTATCTGCTGCTACAGCAGCAGCTTAAACACTGATCTTACTTCCCTCTGCTGCCTGAGACACTGCCTCTATCTGCCATCTCTGCAGATCCACCTTAAGGAGGCGGGATCCTACATTATGATGTCACAACAGCATACTGAGCATGCTCTACCCTGTTTCCTTCCTCTAGTTACTTACAGTGTCTGCTAAGTTTGCAAAGAGAAGGAAAGACTTGTGTTAGAAGCAGGAACTTACTGTTTCCCCAGGACAGGAAATCCCTGCAAGCCCCAGCCCCTGATCTGCAAATGCGAGAGAAGGGACTACGTGAGACCCTTAGGAATTAGTCCAGCGTCCTTCTGCCTTATTCATCCTTCCATTAACAGGGAATTCTTCTCAGCAGCCTAAGAATGCAGAAGGAAAACAGGAGGGAAATGTCTGCCTTGGGTTCTGATAAGGTAAGAATTGTTTATTCTCCTCTTCTGCACAGGGCATCAGCATTTCAAAGAAAACATTTGCAAATGCTGCTCTTGCAACTTTCCCTCCTTGACCTTGATGCAGGAACGTTGTATTAGAGCTGTGTTATAGCACAGAGCAGTTTTCTAATGCAAGATTAATGCATAATTTTATTCCCAAAATATACATTAACAATATGTACTGCTAAATAGCTTTGTGCAAAAGAAGACAGACGGTGGAAGACATATGTGCCCATGGGTTTGAACTACTTGCAGCCAGAAGCAAAAAGGTCAGATGGCTCAAAGAGGCTCATTCACCTGCCTGAAACTCCCTGATCCTAAGGATCCCAACAGCCCTCACCCGGACTCCTCTAAAAAAAACATCACTGGTGGCCTGGTAACCCGGTGGCCCTGGTCCCCCCCCCCCGGAACTCTAAAAAAAAATTCCATAAACTAGTGACCCGTAGCTCCCCCACCCCGGAACCCCACAAAATAAATTGGTTGCCCAAGAGACCACTACACCCCCAACCCCTGGCACTCTGCAGTCCCTCCCCTCTAGTATCTCTGATCCTCCCATCCTGGTATCTTTTTCATAGGGAGGCAGGAGTGATGCCTACATGTTCCTGCCTCTGCACCACCATCCTGGAAAATGGCAGCACCTGACCCCATGAGGGGCATCCTGGGGCGTACCTTGTGTGGTTATTCTGCCAGATAAGGCAGAATCCATGCCCTGTGCTGCTCTTTCAGCTTTTTCTCCTCTTTCCCAGTTTGTCTTTTTCTGAAATGGAGGAATAGCCTACTAGTTAGAGCAGCAAGATAATATGCAGAATTCAAATCCTGCTTTCCTACAGACAATCCATCTGATCTTGGGCAAGTTCCTTCACCCTTAAGGATCTGTTTACAAAGCTGTGATAAAATAGCAGGTTTTTACAGTTATTATCGCAGAATACTTATTGCAGGATTTACTAACCTGCAGCACCTGAATACCTATCAAAAAAATGTCAAAGTGACTGAAATACAGAGGACATGGGGAAAGGAGAAGGTGCTGTGGGTCATCATAGAAAAGGGAAATGGCAACTCCATATGTGCATGTCTGCTTCCCTGACCTCTGTCTCAGATGGAGGAACTGGACAGAGATCTGTCTGAAGACGGCTAAAAGTTGGGAATGAAGGGATAAGTGTCATTGGTAGAAAGCTTTCACCTGCCAGACTGTATTGGAGTACTCTGTCTGCAAAATTGATAGTTGCATGGGATAGGGGGAGGGGGGGGGGTAGCCCTTATTGATAGGCTGCCAGGGATTTGTGAGAATAGGCAGGGGGGTGCTATTTTTAATTGACACATCCCTGGCTTCTTCAGTAGATGGTGGACTTTGGATTGGGCTCCGTTATCCTGCATTAATTTGGCCCAGAAAGCATGATGTTTCCAGCTGCATTAATGCATGTAAAAGTGCTGCTGAATTCCCTAACCTGAAGACCGGATACTCCAATCCATGTCTAGCAGGTTGCACTTTCCTGCCAATAACACGTCCTCCTTAATGCCCACCTTTTGTGTGTCATCAGTCAGATCTTTGTGCAGTTCCTCCATCTGATTTGCAGATCTGTAGATCACATGAATGCACACAGAAGTGTTATGGCTTCTTTCTGTCGCATCCCACAGTGCTTCCTGTGCCCTATGCATTTCATCCACTTTGATATTGTTTTTGACTTAAAGAGCTACTCTCTTCCTTTTGCTGCCACCTTTGTCTTGAGCATATTATAACCTGAGATGGCTGTATCCCATTCATGAGAGTCGCTAATCCACTTCTCTGAAATAATGCACTTTCTTAGACTCTCTGTCTCACACACACACGAACACAGACACAGACACACTTTTACACTCCGTCTCTTTGTCTGACTCTCAGACGCTTTCTTACTCTCTCTCCAGGTCTGACCCTAGCACTTTCCACTTTCCTGTCTTCAGCCTCCAACCCACCAGCCTCCATCACCCCTTCAGCAGTTGTTGCCACCCCTTTCCAACCCACATAGGCTAGTACCATATCCTCTATCCAATTGCTCATAAAGACAGGAGATGAGATTTCCAGAGTTTCTATGGGGACCAGGCAATCTGTACAAAATACTGGATATTTAGGAGAAAGGAGCTTACTAATCTCACTGGCAAATTCTATTACACGCACCCCAGAATGAAAGTGCAGCTGAGTGTCCTGTTTGCTGTTCCAGGCATCGGTCACATTCAGGGACGTCGCTGCTTACTTCTCAGAAGTGGAGTGGGGCATTCTGGGAGAATGGCAGCAGGAGCTGTACAAGAAGGTTATCAAGGAGATTCACGGCATTCTGATATCACAAGGTAAATCTGCTCATCTAGCGTCTGCCATATAAGACTCATTGCGAGATGTGTGCTGCCATTCTATCTAGACAGGAAAAATCCCAGGTATCAGGTGCCAGAGACCCCTGAAATTTAGAGCCTGGCTTGTGATTCCATCTCATATCCAGCAGGAGGTGCTGTTGCTTTCTGGGAGCCAGTGACAGACTCCACTGCTGCGGGCTCTGCAAATGATGTAGCTCAGTGCTGTAAGATCAGATGTAAACCATAAACTAGAGGATTCATACAAGACCATCTGGAGTTTGTCTCCCTTTCCTGGGCAAAGACATGTGGCTCAGGAGAGCAGGAGGGAGGATTTACCTCTGACTCCTTTCTGAGAACCCCAGCTCCTACACACAGAGAAGAACAGAAACGACTGCACCAGAAAACCTCCAAGCTTTAATCTTGCAATTGCCTCATCTCACCCAGGCTTTGTCAGAGAAATACAACCAACCCAAAGATATATAACACACACACCTTCATGCCCACACACTCAAACACTGCTTCATCAGAACAGTTCTACGAGTCCTATTTAAATGCAGTTTTCATATTTCTTATTTACAGGTTATTCAATTGTTAATCCTGATGTCATATTCAAGATTAAAAAGGACGATGAGAAATATTTCACTCAGCACTGTGAGTGGGAGGGAAAAGAAAACTTTAATGACCCAACAATGAGTAAGTAAATGTTTTGGATTTAAGGGCTTTGCATTTTGAGATCACAGCAGATGAGGTGATTACTATCAGACATTTGTTGACTTAAAATTAATTTACTAATTTAGGTTTGTCAGATCATCCCTTATGTATCCTTTTAGATATTTTGTTTTTTTTCATCACAGGTCTTCCGATTGTAACATCGGTGTTCTCACTGAGCGTTAAGCAAGAGGATGATCTCCCCTTCATGGATCATCCTGACTCAGAGATGACTGAGCAGATCCAGCCTCCTGTAACAAGTAAGTATAAAATTCCTCCTGGACTTCTTACTAAGGTCAGCATGTGCCATTTAGGTCTTCAGCGCTGGTGGGATAAGAGGCCTTTGTCCTCTCTCTACCTCCCACTGTGTTTCCATTCTTTTGATGGAGTAGTCTACCTGCGGAGCCGTAGGGGGCAGCTGATGGAGGAGTGAGACCTGTGGGCGGGATCAGGGTTGAAGCATGTGTGTGTGGTTGAAAGGGCTGGTGGGGGTTGGGGGCAGTGGAAGGGCTTCTCCATTGTTGCAGGGGGGGGGGGGGGACATGATTGATGAACATGATACCATCTGATTTAGCCAAGGAGGCATAACCTAAGAACTTTAGTGGCCCAGGGGAGGTGAAGTTCAGTTTTTGCAGTTCTGGTGGGTTAAGACAAGCCACAGTAGATAATGTAATTTACAGTAATGCATTTTAATATTAATAAACTGACTGAGATGATTATACATTCAATACATATCAACAGTCCTTAAGGGTTTGCGTGCACGTGTTCAAAGGGTCACTGATGCGCTGTGAAGCTTTTAGGCAGGGCTGGGTCGGCTCTGGCAGAGGTAAGGTGAGCAACGGGGTGCAAATGTTCAAAGGGTCACTGCTCTGCTCTGCTCTGCTGCTGTTGCCCCCCCCCCCCCCCGAAATGGTGCTGCTGTAGACCAACATCTGGTCCAGTTTGTGGCTGTATCCAGCCTTGTTCGGAGAGCAGAGGTGGAAGAGAATATTTGAAGGATCAGGGAAGGCTTCCTTTAGCACATTAGCAAGGAAATGCCTGTAAAATTATATATAGGTGATACAATGAGGGCATTCCCAGAGGCCTTTAGTCAGTGCTGGAGAAAGGGGACTTTTTGCATATTTGGTGACTCGTTGGAAGAGGAAAACATGTTGGGAAGACGTGGTTGTGGGGCTGGAAGGGTTGGTGGAGCTGAGACTGGCCTTGGATGCTAGGCAGTATTTACTGGAAATCTCCAGCTTGTGCTCTAATTATGCTGAGAATTCAAATCCCAACTGTCATGAACAACGAGGAGATGAATGTCAGCTGCATTAAAATAAGCTCTGATCCCCCAAATCCGATATCAAGGTAGCCAGGGGTGAGATGAAAACATTTAATAAAGTAGGGACCAAACAGACCCCTGAGGGCCACCATATGACAGTAGGTAGATTGCAGAGACTATTAGCATTTATTGGTAGATTGCAGAGACTATTAGCATTTATTGACACCTAAAAAACACATCTTGATGAATAGGAACAGAAGCAATTCAGAGCAACATCAGTAAAGCCAGTTTGTTCTAAGCGTGTTAATCGAAGGGTTTGGTTGATTACAGCAAAAGCTGCCCTTAGGTCACACTGCATTACCAGGATGTGTCTAAGGCTATCCTGGCAGCTAACTCTCTCATCCAGCTTAACTGACATTGCATGTGGGGGGGGGGGAGAGTTATTTATTTTGGTATTTATCCATTTTAATGTAGTAGCAGAATGCAGACAAACCAATATACCAGGAGTCAGTTCAGAAGGTCCAAATCATTTATTTGTGCACAAGTCTCAAGCAAGACAAGTTCAAAATGGTTGAGCGATGTTCTCTGGCAATACAACAACTTTTATAGACTTTTCTACAATTCTAGACATAGAAAAACATTTCATTGGTCCCGGTAACCTCCCGTACCTCCTGTACCCCTTCTATTGGTCCCGGTACTGATATAATTATCCAATCATGTTCTTCGAGTGGGCTCAGCACTTGCTCACCCTCCTTCTAGTCCCTAATACAATGGCTAGTTCACCAACTTGTTACTTCTCTACTGCCAAGGCCACTCAGCTAGTTAGTACGTGTAGGGGAGCAGGGCTCTGTAACTTGTCTGTCAGCAGTTCTGATAATTCCCTTACAGCTGTATTCTCTTATCAGTGTGCATTTAAACATATTTTTCTGTATTTTTCCATGCTTGTCTAAGCTAATTCAATTACTCTACTGAAATCTAATTCTACAGCAGCATATTGGGGGATGTGCAATTCCTTTGGGCCTCTCCACATGCTTCATTTACAGGTCAAGCTTGTTAGGCCTGTCTGTATACTTCAGACATCATGGATCATAGGCCTTCGCCTACCACATTAAGACACCAGCAAAAGCATTTAAAGAAGTATGCATTCAGGTGTGCCCGCGCCTGAGGGCCTCGCCAGAGGGCCCTTTGGCATGGCTTTTAGGCGGGGACGATACCGTTTGCCAAACTTTTAGTCCTTATAAAATTGCACCATCCGAACCAAAGAGCCACGACAAATAAGCAAGTGACTAAAGCATGAGGAAACAGCACCGAACAATACAGACACAGATAGACTGAACTCTACTGAATCATGAGTAAGCTGTCATGCACATTGCTTACCCACACAGAAACAACCACTTAAGCCCCCTGCCACATTAATGTAGGCTTACACATAAGTACATACCGCTCTCAGCCACCCCTAAGCACCACTTTGCATATAACTTTCACCTCAGTGGCTCACTCTTTATCAAGCATAAAGTAAAGAAAACTTACACAATGAGCTAAAATCTATTCACCTTAATCCTCCTCGCACTCTCTCCTCTTCAAACCCAAATACATAAATGCTGGAGAAACCACTATACTCACATCAGCTCAACTGATCCCAATCATACATACAACCAAATATGCAACTCATAAGATACATTGAAACCAATATCAACATAACAGATCATGAAGAATCAATGCAGAAGCAGCCCATCCAAGACTCAACAACATACCCCACTCAAATGTGCACTAATCAATGCTGGATTAATCTGAAACAAATTCCGCACAATAATGGATTACGTACAAAACCAGAATATAGATGTGTATCACTGAAATATAGCTCTCCGACTCAGACAACGCAATTATAAACCAAATTACATCTCAACAATACACAATACATAACTCCACAAGACATTCATGAAGAGGTGGAGGAGTTCTAATCATAGCAGAGGCACATCTAAACCTCACTATAACCTCCTCCTTTTACTCAAAAGGAAGCAACATGATAACAATTTCAAATAGGCACCTAGCATTATGCCTCATATACAGAGCCCCAAGTTCTGGTGAAGAGCTCTCAACCATCCTAGAGCTAGTGTGCTCCACGCTACACAGAACAAACCTCTCCTCATCCTAGAAGACCCTAACCTCCCATTGCTGCAACAGCATGATGCATCTACCTTTCTGGAAGCAATGAAGGTTCTACACTATACCCAAATGGTGAATACTCCAACCCACAAGAAAGGGAGGGACCCTTGACCTCACCTTTGCACCCAACCAGTTTATTACCCAAAACCTATTAACACACCTAACAGTCACACCAATCCCAAGTTCAGACCACCAAATAGCCACCTTCTCCATTAATGCACCCGCACCCGTAACGGAAATGATGCCAGAGACATCCCTGAAGGAAAGAAGGAGATTTCAGACCTTAAACAAGGAAAAATTCCTAGAGCAAGTACTACCAGAGTGTGAGCAAAATACAACATATCTTGACTCCATCCGTCATCACCAGCTGGAACAAAACACTCCACAATGCATCAATAGCACCAACCCAACCATTCCAAGACAACAGAAGAAAACACAATGCTCCATGGTTCTCAAGTGACATCAACGAACAGAAGAAACAACTAAGGAAATTGGAGAGACTATGGCATCAAACCAAAGACCAACACCATCTCACAAAATACAACAAAATGCAAGCCATGTACTTTGAACCCATATAATCATCCAAGTTCTACACCCTGTTCTATGTAAAGTTGGTTTTGTTGACATGTTTTCTGTAAATCGCCCTCAATTAATGATAGGGTGGTATAAAAAAACTGTTAAATACATGAAAATAAATAAATAAATAAATGTATTTTGTGGTACCCAAGAAAGAGAGTTCCTATCATCGTATTTTCAACCTCAAGTATGTCAACAGGTCACTGCGGGTACTGTGCTTTTGTATGGAAACATTTTGGTCCATAATAATGACTGAAGCAGAGAATTTGTGACAGCCTTGGATCTTACAGAAGCCTATCTCTGTCTCTATTCCCCTGTATCATCAGTGTTACTTAAGGTTTGCGTGCCCCATGGGACCCTTTCAGTTTCAGACCCTTCCATTTGGCCTTGCAACGGCTCCTCATACCTTCACGAAGATTATGGTAGTTGTGGCAGTAGCTCTGTGGAGCAATCTGGACAACTGGTTGATTTGAGTGAAGTCACTAGAGATAAGCATGTCAGCAATGCAGTGAGTCCTCACCACCCTACAGAACCTCGGCTGGGTAGTCAACATGGCCAAAAGTCACCTCATGCTCTCTCAGGATCTCATATATGTGGGAGGCATGGTTCGACACCAGCCAGAGCTTGTTTTTTCTGCTGGAAGAGTGGATGCTGAAGCTACAGTCACAGATTCAACTTTTCTCGTGCCAGCAGGTCCAGTTAGCGTGGTCTTATCTTAGATTTTGGGGTCCATGGCAGCAATGTTGGATCTCATTCCCTGTGCCAGGCTGCACAGACTGTCCACTGCAGAGGACCCTGCTGTCACATTAGTTTCCTCAACAGCATTCACTCTCAAGGAAACTACTATGCCTGGTCGAGGTCTGCAGCAGCCTGACTTGGTGGTTGGATTCCTCCAAATTGTTGAAGAGGATGCCACTGGAGTCACTGGGCTGGCCAGTAGTGACAGCAGACACCAGCCTCTCTGGATGTGGAGCACATTGTTTGTCACAGGTCACGCAGGGACGGTGGTCTGCAGAACAGAATGCGTGGTTGATCAGTCGTCTGGAAATGTGTGCCGTCTGGCTAGTGCTCCAAGCCTTTCTGCTGATAGTACATCACAAGGCCGTGCAAGCCTTTTCGGACAATACCACCATGGTAGCATACATCAAGCATCAAAGGGGCACAGGAAACATGCTGTTGGCAGAAAAGATTTCTCAGCTACTTAAGTGGGTGAAGATGAATCTTCTAGGATTGTCTGTGGCCCACATTACAGGGATACAGAACATGCAAACAGACTTTCTCAGCTGTCATCAGTTGTATCCTGAGGAATGGACCCTGGGGCAGTTGGTCTTTCTCAGTCTGACCTGATGATGGGGGATTGCTGGGTAATGGACCTGAAAGTGTCTGCCACCAATGCCAAAGTAGCCCAGTTCTTCAGCCACTATCGGGGAAGGATGTCCAAGGGACTCGATGTGTTAGCATTTCCACTGTGGCATCTAATAGGTCATTTACTCCAGCTGATCGAAGCGCACTGGAGGGTAGTGGTATTGATTGCTCCCAGTTGGCCTCAGAGACCATGGTATGCTGACCTCATTCAACTGGTGGTGGTTGCCAGCAAGACCCGATCTGTTGTCATAGGGTCCATTCCTGACGCTTGAGAGGGTGCACCTGAGGAAACAAAGTTATTCAGTGCAGGTCATTGCCATGCTGTTTCTCACTCATAAGTGTTCCACTTCTGGGTTTGGCAAGTCATTAAGACTTGAGACCATTGTGGGCCACTGTCCCAAATGCCATAGCTTATTTTACAGGCTGGTGTGTAGAAGGGCCTAGCCTTGCATTCCCTCCAGGTGCAGGTCACTGCTCTTGCTTGTTATCGGGGTTGCATTCAGAACCTCTTTGTCATCTCATCCTGATGTTCTGCACTTTCTCAGAGTGGTCAGATAGTTGCGACTACTACTGCATCCCGCAGTATCAGCTTGGGACCTTAATTTGGTTTTGACCGGTTCTCCCTTTGAGCCCCTAGGGACTGCATCTCTGAAAGATCTCACACCGAAGATGGTGTTTCTGGTGGCCATTTGCTGAGCTTGGAGGATCTTGGAACTGCAGGCGTTATCCTGTAAAAAGCCCTTTCTTATCCTTTCCAAAGAAACAGTTGTGTTGCACACAGTGCCTTCCTTCTTGTCCAAGGGAGTGTTGGCGTTCCACATGAATCAGGCTGTGCTTCTGCCAAGGTTTCCAGATATGGAGGATCTGCAGCTCCATCTTTTGGATGTGTACAGAGTGCTCTATCATCTGAAAAGGACGGAATCGGTTTGCAAGACGGACCGTCTTTTTATCCTTTTATGGGGACCCTTGCAAGGGTGAGGTGACCTCAAAGGCTTCCAGTATAAGATGGCTAAAGGCGGCACCATTAGGATTGCATGCCCATTCCCCTAGAGCTCAGGCAGCAGTGTGGGTGGTCTTGTACCGCCTGTGGATATCTGCAAAGCTGCCACTTGGTCTTCGTTGCATACCTTCATCTGGCACTGTCGGTTAGATATTCAGGCGCGTGCTGATGCATGGTTCGGTGCACGGGTGTTGCAGGCCGGACTTGCCGGTCCTGCCCAAGTCCGAGTACTGCTCTGGTATATCCCAGGAACCTGGACTGGACTGGAGATGTGCTTTGGAAGGTGAAATTAGGCCTCCCCCTAGGATTTGTAGTGCTATACAAATGATAAGTAACAGTAGTAGTCGTCCTCCCCCTCCCTGTATTTCTTTTTCCATGGAAGCCCTTAGTTGCTGCAAGATGCTGTCATTCACATCCTTCTTTACTTTCATCTGTGAAATTAATGATCTTAAATTTGCATCTGTTGCTCTTTGCAGTTTTTCTTCTGGCATTTTTCCTCTTCCTTCCAGTTTTTGGTACATTTTCTTTGTATACCCTCTAGATTTAAATTAGGGTTTTTAGCATACAAATAGCAGTACATTATCTCCTCTTTATCTGCAGAAGTCCACTTAACCATAGTTAATCCTCTTAACGTTTTCATTCATTTCTGTGGTTTATTTCCTGCCATAGTGGGTCCATGAACATGCTCACCATGGCCTTTATCTGCGGCAGGGATGTTATCTACATCTGCAGTGTCTGCACTATCGCTACCACCAGCGTTAGCCCTATGGCGTAAGCTTTGGGAGTGCACCTTTTATCCTGGGTGATGTGTGGCCAGTATGTATTTTTCTTTTTCGTTCCTACCATACTCCAATTGTAGTGTCAGCTTGCTGAGATTTAGTATGGATGTTATACAACGGGGTCATCATGTGAAGGTGGGCAGCAAGACTTGAGGAAGGAACTTTATTCCTTCATGATGAGAGAAATCTGTTGACTTATAGGAGAGAGCTTAAGATCTTTGTATTACTCGTAGATGATGTGGAGCGCAATTCTATAACATCCACGTCAGGCTGGCAGAAACATCTAAATTGAAAATGGGCATGTTATAAACCTAATTCTGAAACAGTGGGTATAGACACGGCCGCAGTTCCAGAATCAGGGAGATGCATGAACAGCCCGCCTCAGGAAATGCAGGCCCTCGCTGTTCTAAAGAGACACAGGTATACACAGAAACGGCCTGGATGTCCCCGTACTCACCCTATTTTGAAAAGATGCTTCCCGTCGCTATGTGCCACGCCTCCGATGGTAAAACATACATCTCCGAAGCTGATTGTCACACTGACAGTGTTCTGCTCATGCAAACATAACATTAATACTAATGAAACAGATACGTTCTTGCAAACCAGACCATATATAATAGTCTGTTGCATGCCCAGAACACTACAAGGTTATCTAAGCGCACCAAAACTATTGTAAAAGCCAGTGGAAAATGAGATGTTAGTTATTCTTACAGTGGTCATCGCTGAAAACAGTATTTGCAATGCTAAGACTGGGCCAAAAAATCCTGAAATGGGTCTGTACAGCTACATATTCAAACATATCTCTGTCATTGATAGGAAACCATCAGAATGAGAAGATGCAACAGTGCAAACATCAGAAATACATGCCCAAAAGCACCATCCTCTGCCCTGACGAATGTGCACAGTGTCAGAGACCTCTGCTGGTGAGTTTGGATATGTATTAGTGCTGTTTGCGCTGCAGCTTGCCCCCATTCCGAGGGTCCCCCACCATTGACAGGGACATGTCCTGCTATGTTGATGCAGGGCAGCTTTTCTGAATTTACTGCCCATTCACACTGGCACCTGATGATGCTGCGGTCAGCCCTACAGTCCAGGTACTGCCAGTCATCCATTTCCCCCCAGAGTTGCGGATCAGCACATCAGGGCCTCCTCTGTAGCCCATATATATCACTCACTCACTCACTCTGAGAGTATTAAGTACACAATATGCAAAAGCTCCCAGGCTAAAGCAATAGAAATAGTACCAACTAAGCTAACCTACTTCATAAAGAGGTTACAACTACTAGAAGGAAAAGAATATGTCACACTGCAATGGCAGCAACAATTTAGGGGAGAAAAAGCTTCAGAATTTTATCACTTCCCACTATGCGGCAACAAAGAGCCATAGGGCAGATCAAAAGCTCAGCATCATAGTCATTAAAAAACTCCCCCTTCTGTTATTGTAATTTTTATATTTTAATAATTCAATAAATAGAGAGATGCCAGGAAGATACCCATCGCTCACATCGAAACATTGCACAATCAGTCTCACAATCAGTACTTCAAAACCATAAACCATTACCAGACAACCGTATCCAACAATTAAACCTTTAACTTAGTAACACACTTCACACCTACAACACACTTCTATCCCACAACGTATAACTCACACTTATAACACTCAACCCGAAACACCAGAGTTTGTCCTACGAGATCTGGAGCTAGTAGGCTTGGAGAGGAGGGGGCAGAGGCAGGGGGCCGATTCAAGGTGATGATTTTGTGGGTTAGGGTGAGAGATTTAAATTATATCCTAGACAGGATGGGGACCCAGTGTAGGTTTCGGAGTATAGGGGTGATGTGGGATCTTCTGGAAGTCTTGAAGATTAGATACACAATTGTGTTTTGGGCCAATTGGAGTGGATAGGTGCTCTGTTTTGGAAGGCTGCGCTATATAAAGTTACAGTAATCAAGGGTAGGGGTAGGGGTAGTTAGGGCTTGGCAAACAGTCCAGATGGAATCTGGTTTTAAAAGCGGGCGGAGGCTTCTAAGGGTTCTAATTTTGGAGTATATGGAGCGGGTTCTATTTATTTGTTCCTGGAAGGTGAGATTCTGATCAATTATAATGACGAGATATTTAACTGCTGTTTTAACAGAAATAGGGTAATTCTTGAGGACAATTGATTTAGGGGGAGTATAGGATGGATCAGTGAATAGATGGAGGGTTTCTGTCTTGGTTAGGTTAATGACCAGATTATGTTGCTGGAGCCATTTTCTGATTTCCTTGAAGCAATTGGTGATATTAGCGGTTTGGTTTTATTGTGTTAAATGGAGTGAAAAACATGATATTTTCTGCATAGAGTTGATATTGGATTTTGTATTCTTGGAAGATTTTACATATGGGTTGGAAAAAGATGTTGAAGAGGAGGGCGGAGAGACTAAAACTCTGGGGAACACCTTAAGATTGAATGAATGGCAGGGAGGATTTATCACCAATTCTTACTTGTTGAATTCTGTGATCCAGGTAAGAGTAGTTACTCACCTGTAACAGGTGTTCTCCAGGAGCAGCAGGAATCAGTCCTCACATATGGGTGACATCGACGTCGATGGAGCCCCCATGCGGAGCATTTCCCCAGCTTTCAAAGAATGCTTTTGGGAATACTGCATGCATGCGCGGTCCCCTTCCCGCCTAAAGGTATCATCTTGCTCAGTTTGATGACATAGCTAAAAGACAGCACAAAAAAATGTAAAAATGAACTATGTAGAACTGCAACTCCCAGGGGAGGAGGGAGGGTTGTGAGGACTGATTCCTGCTGCTCCTGGAGAACACCTGTTACAGGTGAGTAACTACTCTTTCTCCAGGACCAAGCAGGAACTCAGTCCTCACATATGGGACTCCCCAGCTTCAGGCTACTGGGGACCCAGAGCTGAAAAATGAGCACCCTCTAGCCGCAGCATCAGAGGAAGGATTTCAGTGAAAACATACCCCCACCGGTAGCCCAACCAGTGGGCTGGAGGGTAGGAGTTGCCTAAACCTCGAAGAGATTCCGGAGCACTGCCTGACCGAAAGCACTGTCCCTATGGGACTCCCTCTCCAGGCAGTAATGGGCCGCAAAAGTCTGGCTTGAGGACCAGGTTGCAGCCCTACAGATATCTGCCAACGGTACAGAGCGGAGATAAGCTACTGAGGCAGCCATTGCCCTGACACGGTGGGCCATGACCCGACCCTGCAAGGGAAGGTCAGCTGTCCTGTAAGCCCAGGTGATACAGTCAGCTACCCAGATGGACAAGGTACGCTTGGAGACAGATAACCCCAAGTTATTAGGGTCAAAAGATATGAAGAGCTGAGTAGCCCTCCTATGCCCCTGCGTACGTTCAAGGTAGAAGGATAAGGCCCTTCTACAGTCCAGGGTATGCAGGACTATCTCAGCCCGGCTGGCATGGGGCCTAGGGAAGAATGTTGGAAGAACCACCTCCTGGTTGAGATGGAAAGAGGAGACAACCTTTGGGAGGAACTTAGAATGAGTACTAAGGACTACCATGTTCCTATAGAAGCGAGTGTATAGCCTGTCACAGACCAGGGCTTGAAGCTCACTCACTCGCCTGGCCGAGGTCAGGGCCACTAGGAATAGAGTCTTCCAAGAAAGGAAGCGGAGAGGACATGTAGCCATGGGCTCAAAAGGTGGGCGAGTCAGTTGCTGCAAGACCACATTCAACTCCCACTCAGGGGCCGGTGGACGGAGAGAAGGCTTTAGCAAGATCAAGCCTCTGAGAAACCGGGACACCAAGGGGTGAACCGACAGAGTGTCCCTCCACCAGTGAGTGGTGAGCTGCCAGAGCAGAGAGGTGGACCCAAACAGAATTAGATTTAAGGCCCTGATTGGACAAGTGCAGCAGGTACTGAAGCACTACTGGCACAGTGCAGGCGAAAGGATCTTCCTTATGTTGCTGACACCACAAGGAGAACCTTCTCCACTTCAGGGCATAGGTTTTCCTGGTGGATGGCTTTCTAGAGGCCAAGACCACCTCTTCCACTTCCTGAGGCAGGCCCCAGGGAGCCAGCACTACCTTTGCAGCCTCCAGGCCATCAAATGGAGAGATTTGAGATTGGGGTGCAGAAGGGAACCCTGATCCTGAGAGAGAAGATCGGGTTGCAACCCCAGAAGTAGTGGGGTTTCCACCACTAGCTGGAGCAGAAGTGGGAACCAGGCTTGCCTCGGCCACCTGGGAGCTACCAGAAGTACCGAGGCCTTGTCCCTTAGAATCTTGAACAAGGTTCAGGCCACCAGAGACGTGGGAGGAAATGCATACAGGAGGCCCTGGGACCAAGAAATCAGGAAGGCATCCGATGCTAACCTCAGGGGATGCGGTTGCCTGGAACAGAACCGGGGTAGATGCCGGTTCAGGGGACTGGCAAAGAGATCTATGGATGTAAGTCCCCATTTCAGTAAAATCTTTTGAACCACTAATGGGTGCAGTTGCCACTCGTGGGGCTGCAGAACCCTGCTCAACCTGTCTGCCAGGAAGTTCTCCTGGCCAGGGAGATAAACAGCTTTGAGAAAAATGTTGTGCCTGAACGCAAAAGAGCAAAGGGCCTGCGCCTCCTGACACAGAAGCTTGGACCCAGTGCCTCCCTGTTTGTTCACATAGAACATGTCCACTTGATTGTCCGTCTGTACCAGAACAGACTGGTGAGCCAAGGTGTGAGAGAAGGTTTTGAGGGCTAACGAATAGCCCGGAGTTCCAGTAGGTTGATCTGTTGCATGGCCTTCCATGGAGACCACAGGCCCTGAGTGCACTTATCCAAACAATGTGCACCCCAGTTCTGCAAGGAGGCATCTGTCGTCAACACCACTGTGGGAACAGGTACCTGAAAAGGCACCCCCTGTAGCAAGTTGGGGGGGTTGTAGCCACCACTGTAGGGAGTTCAGAAATGGTTTGGACACCCGCACTTTGTCTGCGAGGCTGCCTGTGGCTTGCTTCCACTGAGTGCTGAGGCACCACTATGCAGGTCTCATGTGGAGGCAGGCATTGGTAGTCACATGCACTGTCGATGCCATGTGGCCTAGGAGCCTCAGACAGAGTCTGGCAGAAACCCGTGACATGCTTAGAAACTGGTTTGCCAAGTCTATGAGCCTTTGTGCCCTGTCTTCTGGCAAGTAAGCCTTTGCTTGCAGGGAGTCCAGCTGCGCCCCTATGAACTCCAGGTTCTGGGAGGGGAGCAAAGTGGACTTTGCGATGTTTATGACAAAGCCTAGGTGTTGAAGGAGGGAGACAGTTCGGAGGGTGGCTTGCCTGGCCTCCTGGTAAGTCTGACCCCTGATGAGCCAGTCGTCCAGGTAGGGGAAGACAAAAACACCTTGATTCCTCAAGTAGGCCGCCACCACTGCCAGGCACTTCGTAAAGACCCGTGGGGCGGAGGTTAGGCCAAAAGGCAGTACTCTGTACTGGTATTGGTTTCCTCCCACAATGAACCTGAGGTACTTTCTGTGATCTGGATGAATGAGGACGTGAGTGTACGCATCCTTTAGATCTAAGGAACATAGCCAGTCTCCCTGCTGGAGGTAGGGCAGAAGTGTTCCAAGGGTAAGCATCTTGAACTTCTTTCTCCAAGAACTTGTTGAGATTCCTGAGGTCGAGAATAGGCCTGAGGCCACCGGTTCTTTTTGGTACGAGGAAGTACCTGGAATAGAAACCGTGACCTTGCAGGCGGGGAGGTACAGGCTCCACTGCCTTGTCTAGAAGCAGACCTTGAAGTTCTTGAAGGAGGAGGTCTGTGTGCAGAGAAGGCCTTGGAGGCTCTCCTGGGAAGTAGGGAGGAGGCAACTGCTGGAAATGAGCATAGTTCACAAGGGCTATATTCTCCAATACCCAAGCATCTCCTGTAATGGGTGGCCACCTGTGGGCAAACAGGGCTAGATGACCTCCTGTGCAGGGATGGGGCAGCAGAGGTGGAAAGGCTATGCTGTGGGAGTCAAAAAACCCCTCCCTGCTGAGTGGGAGCAGGAGCCGGAGGCTTGGGGGTCTTCTGCCTACGGGGCCTATGTCCCTGTCCCTTGGCCTGCTGACCCTGCTGGGGAGGCCTGGTACTGAGGGAAAGGTTTGTAGGCAGCCACCTTTCTCGGGTAAAAGGACTTCTTACCCGAGCCCTTCTTCTTATGAGAAGGGGCAGAGGTTTTTCTGGACAGCCTTGTCCTAGTCAGGTGCTCGGTTTCGAGCTCAGCAGCCTTCTCGGCCATGGGCTTGCCAAAAAGGTTTTCACCTCGGCAAGGGACATTGACCAACTTGTCCTGCACCCAGGGCTCGAGGTCCGATGACTGCAGCCATGAACTTCGAGCATTCCCGGATTCCCGAGGACAAGGTCTTGAACCTCTGCAAAGGTTCCCCAGAGAGGCCAGCAGAGAACCCAGCAATTTCCTTCGCCAGGTCTCGTTGTAAGTACATGCCCATGTACAGCTGGTAGGACTGGACACGGCAAGCAAGCATCGAGCCCTGGAAGCACTTTCTGCCGCGTGCATCCAGGTTCCGGGCCTCCCTTCCAGGAGGCACGGCGGAGTGCATCTTCTGGCTCTTCAGACGATGCATGGCCGATTCCACCACCATGGAATGGTGCGGCAGCTGCGCTTTCTGGAATCCAGGGCTCTTACGGAGTCGATAGATGGAATCGACCTGCTTGCTCAAAACCGGCGCCGAGGCCAGTGCTTCCCACATCCGGAAGAGGAGCCGCTCCAGCATCGGAGGAACCGGCACAGTAAAGGTCTCCTTCGGAGGAGAGTCATACTGGAGGGCCTCGAGCTCTTCGGCTCGAGGCTCCTCCTTGGGGTCCGCGGGAATCACCAAAGCCTTGGCCATATCCCAAATGAACTCCGAGAACTGGGTGTCCTCCGGGGGGGACCTACTCCGGGGCTCAGACTGCGGTGAGTCCGAAGGGATGCACCGAGTCCGAAAGGTGTCGGGGGACTCCTCGTCCTCCGTCTCCCATGCGGACTCATCCGAAGAGGAGTCGGGGGGGGGGCGCCAACCGCGCGGGCCTCGGTGGCACCCGCCCCGACACCAGAGGTGTCATGGTCTCGTGTATCGGCTCGGTCTCCGGGGTCGACTTCGACGTCGATGTCTTCTTCCTCTTACATTCCTGATCGGGGGACCCCCTGTTTGAGGAACCCCGGCGATGCTCGGGGTCAGACTCCCGAGATGTCGAGGCCTCAGATGAGGTCCGGGCCCGGCCAGAGGCAGAGTCAGAAAAAATCCGTTCTTTCTGATGCTGGCGGCTTCGGAGTGCCTTGGAGGACATTTTGCCACATGGGACACAGACCTTAGGATCATGATCCGGTCCGAGGCATCGAAGGCAGCAGTCGTGTGTGTCGGTGAGAGACATCAGTTTCTTACACCGATCACACTTCTTGAAACCACTGGAAGCCATCGGGGGAAAAAAGAAACCCCGCGAGGTCAAAGGACCGGCCTTCCAGGGAAAAAGCAAAAAGGGCGCGAACGCCAGCCACGAAGGGCAAAAACCGAAAAATAGAAGACAGGCTCGATACCGGTGTACTGAACCCGGCAGGAAGGGGAACCGGCGTCGAACCGGAGAAGAACAACGAAGAAATCGCAAGAAAAAAGTCAACTTTTCTGGGTGACACGGACAGATGTCCGTTGGGCTCCACGGAAAAAGAAAGACTGAGCAAGATGGCACCTTTAGGCGGGAAGGGGACCGCGCATGCGTGCAGTATTCCCAAAGGCTTTCTTTGAAAACTGGGGAAATGCTCTGCACGGGGGCTCCATCGACGTCGATGTCACCCATATGTGAGGACTGACTTCCTGCTTGGTCCTGGAGAATGAATGGAACCAGTTGAGAGTGGTACCTATGAGGCCTATGTCATGGAGTCTGTCAAGAAGGTGGTTATGAGGAAGGGAGTCAAATGCAGAGGATATATCTAGAAAGATTAGGAGACACCCTTGGGTAGGAGTTTGGATGTATGGGACTACTGTATCTAGGAGGGAGGTTAGAAGGGTTTCGATACTATAGTTCTTTTTAAAACTGTGCTGGAAAAGATTAAGAGGGGCATGATCGTCAATGAAATTCTGAAGCTGTGTTTGGACAATCTTTTCAGTTATCTTTGCCAAGAGGGAGATACTTGATATCTGTCTATATGATGTGGGGATAGGGGAGTCAAGTTTGGTTCCTTTTAGTATAGGTCGAATAGAGGTCTTATTCAAGGGAATTGACAGGATTCCATTGCAGAGGGAGGATTGTATTATGCCACGTATATATATATGGGCCAAGAGATTCCTTGGTGCTTTTTACCCAAGACACTGGACAGGGGTCTAATACTGAGGTAGAGGCATTGAGTTTTTTTTTATTGTGGTAGTAATGTTATCTAGGGATGGCAGATCAAACATTTCCCATGTTACAGCAGTGGTGATATTGTGGGATGATTGGTCAGTGTGTTGAGTTGTTATAGGTTGTATTGAGGGGAATTTTGAGCAGAGGTGATCAGCAATGGTCAGTTGGGATATTTTATCTTCGATCGCATAGTTGTTTGGGTGATTTAGCTATTGAAAATAACTCTCGGGGTTTATTTAAGGAGCACATGATGACGTTCTCATTGTATTCTCTTTTACGTTTTAGAGTTTCAGACCGGTAGACCTGGAGTTTTTTGAAATAAGAGGTGTAGGGAGAGGGTTCTCTAGAAGTCATGTAATGATTTGGAAAACCAGGGGGCTCGTTTGCGGTGGATGTTATAGAATGGCTTTGGGGGAGCTTGGGCTGCAGAGGCAAGGATTTTGCTCCAGCCTTCAATTTGGGAGGATAGGTTTGTGTGATTAGTACCGAAAAGGTCCAAGTGTGAAGTGACTTGTTTGAGGACGCGTTTAATATCAAATGGCTTGAATTTGCGGGGCATCTGGGTTTGTGTAGAAGCTTGTGTTAGATAGGGTCTGGATGGAATAGCGAATAGGATCAGGGAATGATCAGAACAGGGAACTGGGAGAATGGAGTGTGTGAGTTGACTGTGGAGTGTGATGGACTGAGGCATGACGATAAGGTCAAGGGTATTACCTTTGCAATGGGTTGGAGTATTTAGGATCCGAGTGAAATATAGTGCATCCATTGGGTCTAGAAAGGATGAAGCCTTTTACTGAGCAAATGAGTGGATGAGTGGAAGTTTGGGTGTTACAGGCAGATTCTAGGATTGTAGAGAGGTCTTGAGCCTATGATTGTGGTGCTCGGTATACTAGGCACAGCGAGATTGCATTGTTAGAGATTCTGAGGGTATCCATACCAGTGGAAGAGGCAGTTTCAATGGTGATTAAGTTTAGATCTCTTTTTTAGAGATTATACAAACATCTCCACATCTGTTAAAGGTACGGTTGCAGGTATGTATAGAATGGGTAGGGGAACATAGTTGATTCATGAGTACTGAGTCTGTGCCCTGGAACAATGTTTTATTGAGGCAAAGCATATCTATCTAAGTTGTAATCAGATATTAGGTCGGTAAGTAGGGGATCTTATTCTTGGCTGAACGGGCATTGATTAAGGCACAATTGAGGGAGGGGGAGGTTAGGTTTCAGTGTACGAGTGTGTGTTACAGTAGAGATGGTGTTAATTCTGGTTAATCTACATTGCTGGGGGGTTATGGTGTATGTAAAAGTGAGGAAATTGTTTACAGGTAGGCAGAGGTCTATAGGAGTGACTTATTGGGATATGAAAGTTATGATTCACTTCTAAAGCATTGGCTAGGAAGATTGAGATTAGGAGTAAGAATAGTATGTGCGTGCCGAGGATTAGGAGCCAAGACTGAGAGGTGGCCATGTTGGAGTGGGTGAGACGGGTGTTGCTTTGCTAATGAGAGTAGTAAGGACAGAGAGTATGGCAAGAAGGAGCTGAGGAAAAATAACAATGGACTGTCAGTACAGTACAGCAGTAAGATTGGTACTTGAATCGATACAGTTAAAACACAGTATTCATTTAAAGCAGTTGTCTAGTCAGATGTTTGCTAGAAATCGTTGAGGCATAAATTAAACAGCTGTGAAGTTGGTTTTATAACTTGGTACTTAAATCAAGGAATAATAGCGGTGAAATCCAGTTATATAAGTTGGTGCTTAAATCAATACTGTTGAATCACAATGTTGAGTTAATGCTGGGATATTGAGAGGGATCATTGAGGCATATATAAATGAGATAACAGTGGTTGAGACGGTTTTATAAGATCAGCAGGTAAAATGTACCTTGGCTAATGAAGGGTGGGAATGCAGCATGTGATATAAAACTGAAGGGTTGTTTAAGCACCAGATGGACTAGTGCTAGTGGCGTGTACACATAGGTCCCTGACCCCGCTTTTGTAAAGAGGTCAGTGGAGCCGTCGATAGGGCTAGAGTTGGTGGGTAGAAGAAGCTAGATTTTCCCGCTGCAGGACTTTTCTTAGCTCAGGTAAGCAGCACGATTTGGAGGCAATGTGTTCTTCGGTGGCAGTAGCATTTGCTTGGATGGGAGTCCGGTGAGTCTTTGCAGGGTTGGGGGCTGAAAGTTGAGGCAATCAGCACAGCTTATCTACATATCTTAATGCTGTCTCTGAAAAACTTCACAACGCTCTCAGGAAACGCTGGTCAAACAATCTGCACTGCTAAGACCCACTCTCAACAAACTTTGCTGCTAAAGCAGCTACAAAAGATTTGCTGCCAGTGGCGACACAACTTCTTACTTGCTTTACAACTGCATCTTGTCCCGCTCAGACAGCAGACACACCAGTTCAAATAGCAGTTCAAAACAGAATTTCACATCCATTCATCTATATGGGACACGTTGAAGATCAGAGCAGAAAATCATCTACGTCCTGGCGTTATTCCCTGTTGCCGCTAGTAAAGTGTGGGTGTCCGCGGAAAGAACTCAGGATGTACATGGGCCTTTCCTGAATGCGCTTTATACATCTCTGCAGCTTGCCACGCCCCCATTCTGCCCCCTCCTGCATACATTCAGAAAGACCCTTTTTAATGTCGTCTACGTGCAGGGCCACGTGGTTTCAGAATACAGTTCTAGACCTTTTCATGAGAAAAACATCGATCCCACACATCCAAAGGGCTTATTTGTGTTCTAGAATGACCTCTTAAGTGAATTATTTTAAATCTAATTGCTTATAAAAGAAAATTTGTTTTTTCTGCCTCTCCATACTTTTTGTATTCTTTACCACCATTCCATGTTATCAATGTCCCTGTTTAATGTACATTACCAAATTTAAGTTATAATGTAAACAGCTTTGACTGAAATGGTAACGCAATAAAAAAAAAACACCTGTTAAATAAATAAATGCATTATTTTTTTCAAATTGTAAACCATTTTGAATGACATTTCACGAAAATGCTATAAACATTTTTATAAATAAATGTAATTCTAGTAGCGGAAGCAGACCTTAATCTAGCTGCTGACATCCAGGGCTCTTCTTGCAGCATTCATATCTCACCAAGTCCTGCAGCAAACTCTTTCACTCTTCCCTTCTCACAAGTCAGATCTCTGACTTCCATCTTTCTTCTGATCCTCAAGAGCCCAAACTAAACACAAAATTAACCACAACAGTGAGGGTCCCCTAGTGGTCCAAGGGCACCACCACTGGCTCGGGGGCATATGAATGAAGGGCACTGATCTAGGAAGTGAAGTAAATGAAATGATTGGTCTGTCTGGTAATCAATATGTTTCAAACCTAGCAATTCTCTAGTACTAATAGTATGGGGCTTAAGACATCTCCAATCCTGTCTCATCGAATCATAATGCGTTAGATTTCCCCTTACTCATAGCAGGCAAAATCGAATGTCTGATCTATGGTAGTTGAATGAAATGTATCAAAACGTGTTCTTGATTGCAGAAATTGTCATTGTGTTTATGTTTGAGGAACAGAGTTGCCCACCTCAATATTAAAATGATCCTGGTACTGCTAGAATGGATTT